>JADLIF010001313.1:0-27426 GCA_016648015.1 Steinernema khuongi
CACGCCCAGGTCCGCCAGCATCGTCTCCAGCATGGCCGCCTTCTTCACGTCCCGCAGCGCGAACAGCTTCTCGACGCCGTCCAACGACACGAGGCGCAGGTGACCCTCGGCGGCGACGGACGGGGCGGGGGCGGATTCAGCGGAGGTGGAGGCCATTATGAAAGGTCGGGTGGAGTTGGAAGATCTTATGATCAATGACTGATACCGAAACGTCGCCGACGTTTATGTGGTCCCGCCAATGCTTCATACGTTCGTTGCGGTGCGAAACCTCGATAGCATCGCAAAGAAATCTCCATCACTCTGAGGATCTTGGATACTGTGGCGATGCTCCGAATTCGGCTCACTGGTCTCGTCCAGAGTTTCTTGTTGGAAAGCTAGCACAACTTTCAATCTTCACTATGCTACAGATTCGACTTAAAACTAAGACAAGACAACAGGTGAAGAGAAAACCATAAATTCTGTGTTTGCATCATACACACCCAGTTCCACGTTGCATTGGATTGCACAACGTTGCCAAAGATAACCTCTGCACTTGTAGGAGTACTCACGCTTCCTCTTCTAGTACAAGATGCACTTCAGTCTTGCTTCCAGCAAGTTAGCTCCTCGACGCGCGCTCCATTCTTATACCACACAACAACAAGCTGCTTCTATTCATGCACGACCTCTCTACGGTAGAAGAGTCGACGTTGACTTGCAGCTGTCTCGAAACGAATGGTAATTCTCGGGCGACACATGGAACGACGCCAAGAAGAAGCGTGGTCGCTCTGTTGTCTGAACCAACGACGCCTCCTTCGGACGCGATTCCGAATGATTCCACGCGAACACGTGTCTCCCGCGGAAGACAGACTACTGAAGTCTTGTCTGAAATGTTGCACAATGACTGCAGTCGAGACGACAAGACCACATCGTTTCTGTGGGTCAGTCGTTCGTGAAATGAGACAGTCTCACTAGCAGTTGCTAGTCGAGACAGTCTATGGCCAGAGCATTCTGCTTGTCTACCGCGCACTGATTTCCGAATCCTGATACATCGTGACGCTTCTTGTACTTAGACGTTTTGTAGTGCTCTTTCTCAATGAACGCTTACGAGAAAAAATTCTTCATAGATGACGTGTTATGGACGGACACCACTCGACCGTTCTTTGAAGACGAGTCCACGAAGCCTGAACAGAGTCCTGCTGATTCTCAAGGTAGCTTTTCCGTAAACTAAACTCCATTCTTGCATCCATTCATTGCAGAAGCTGTCCAAGTCACCTCCAACGAATTGAGATGTTCTGTGTGCAAAGCAGAAATCGGCGACAACCGCGAGTCCTTCGTCTCCCATTACCGCACCGATTGGCATCGATTCAACCTGCGCAGATTCATGAGGAAGAAACCTCCGGTAGACGAAGCCACATTCGAGGAGATTCTCTCCGAAGACGACCTGTCCGATCATGACGAAGAGGATGACGATAATACGAGCAACGAAGCTACTGCCAGGGGAGTCTTGACCGGGTGCCGTGAGTATTTCCGATCTGGAGGTCGCGTGCTCTCGTTCTACAAGGCGATTCGAGCTGAAGGACAAACCCTAAATGATGTCCTGGACCAGCGAATGACCTGTGCGATTTTTATGCTCACTGGTGGGCATTTTGCTTCAGCTATTTTCCATAGGTAAGTTCTTGTTTTTTTTACCTTAAAATGTCCTGATTACCTTTAGAGGTGAATTGGTTGCCCACAAAACATTCCATCGATACGTGGTTCGTGCGAAGCAAGGAGGAGTGCAATCAGTGATGGATAACCGTAATGGTGCTGCTCACAGTGCTGGCTCCAATATCAGAAGGCAAAATGAAAAAATGCTTCGCGAAGAGGTCGGTCCGCTTCTTGAGTTTCGCTCTAAATGGTTTATATTAGATAGGAGAAGTTATCAAGTCCTGGAAAGCAGACTTCCTCCATCCAGCCGTTATGCCTCTTATATTCGTTCGGTGTTCAACTTACAATTCTTCGGTCTTTTTCTCTTCTGCTCCATCTGCTAATACCTTCGAGAAGGGAGACAAACGTCTCCGATCAGTTCCCTTCGAGACGAAGCGTGCTACCTTGGAAGAAGTCAAACGCGTTTACCAGCAATTGCGGACAGTCTTTGACCACGGCTCAATCGAAACCTTCCAAAATCGCCTAGATGACCAAATAAAGAAACGGCAAAGGAAGATTCAGAAGCAGCTGCAGAAGAAGTCGAAGCAACAAAATCGTGACCGTGACTACAGTATGATAGAGGAGGATTCGGATTCCAGCGAGGAGCGTGAAAATCCCATGAAAACGATGATTAAGCACGCTATGGTAGGCGTGAGGAAGATTTCCGTAACTCCCCAGAAGTTCGACGGAATCTCCGAAGAGCTGATTAAAAGGATTTATGAAGCTGTGTGCGACGACCGCGCTTCCGAATTGAAACTCATCGAGGAAATATTTAATGGCGGGCAACATGTCCAATACTACACCTTCCTTAGGGACTACCGTATTCCACCTCTTGGGAACACATTTCTTCATATAGCAGCTGCTAAAGGATCTAGTGCAGTAGTTAAGGTTTGCAAAGTAGTTTATGAACATTAAACAGGAACTGTTTTAGTGGCTACTTGACGTCGGCGTCAATCCCGCTGAACCCAACAACGCTGGGGGATATCCCGTCCAGATGGCAGCTAATCGCGCTGTCGTGGATGTTTTCACCATCTTCCGTTTGGAACATCCTGATGCAGTCGAAGACTGGGACAAATGCAGAATACCTGCTCCGAAGAAGGTAGATCCCGAAGTGGAAAAGAGAAGAGCCGAGAAGAAGAAGCAGGACAGGGCCAAGAAGAGGGAAAAACAGAAGGTGAAGAAACAGGCCGAAGCTCAGGAGAAGGCGGAGCAGGAAGAACGCGACCGTTTCCTGAATTTGTCAGATCGCGAGAAGCGAGCTCTTGCTGCTGAAAGGAGGATAGCCGCAATGAAAGCTGAACGGGAAGGACAGCGCTGTTTCCAGGTAGACTTTCATGGTTGGTCCGGAATCCTCATCTTTCCATTTTTTAGTGTGGCGAAACATTCTCAACAACTCCATTCGAATACAACGATAACAATTTCTGCAAAATTGCTTGTCTCCACGAACATCGCCGAACACACTCAACTTGAACTGTTGTTGATTGTTTAGGATTGCGTATTTGCTCAAAGTAAAGTTGTATTTTCCTTCAGAAAGGAGTCAAGGAATCAGTTTCAAGAAATCAGTCAATATTTCTTACTTTTACGTTCAGCTTTCATCCCGTTTTGCAGGACCTATGAATAGCACCAAGATCGTTCGAGGGTAAGCACTCCACCATTTGATGGAATTGATTTAATTCTTATCATTTAGGCTTTCACAGGGCGTACTGAGCCGCGTAAACAACGTCCAAGCACAATACCTGACGGAACAATGTATAGCCGTTGATGAGCAGGATCGTCCTCTTCGCGGCGTTTCAAAGTCGGAATGTCACCACACATCTTCTGGTCAGTGCCACTGCAGTCTTCCAGAAAAAAATACGATAATTTTTTAGCCGTACTTCATCGTGCGTTCAGCGTATTCCTGTTTACCCCCGCCCGGGAACTTGTCCTGCAGAAGCGTTCAGACACGAAGATTACGTTCCCTTCGGTTTGGACAAATAGCTGCTGCTCCCACCCATTGTATACGGCCGAAGAAATGGAAACTGGAGATGCTCTGGGTGTGAGGCGAGCTGCTCAGAGAAAGTTGGACCATGAGCTCGGAGTTGGAAGCATAAACGTGGACAGGATGAGCGTCATGGGGCGGTAAGTATCTTCGCTATTTTGAGTGATGCTAGAGCGAATCTAGCTGCTTAAAGTAAGTCAAAATTCGAGAAGAAGAGTGAATGGTTAAAGTGAATTCCTGATTTTGTGAAACCGATGCTTGAATATGGGTTTTGAGCGTTATGTCGAAGACAGACTCAAATGAGACGCCAGACAGACAAAGCAGATAGACATACATTGATTTGCACCGTTTCGTGTTCAAGGGAGGGCTCGTTGTTTTATATCGAATGTCCAGCCTAAGCCGGCCATGTCATCTATTTCTTTTCAGTTTCCTGTACGATGCGAAGATGTCAGGTGGTGAATGGATGGAGCACGAACTCGATTACGCCATCATCATCAAAGACTTCGACGTCAAAACACTGAAGCCAAATCCAGAAGAAGTGTCGGAAGTCCGTATGGTCAGCAAAGAAGGACTTGCGGAAATGATGTCTTCTGGTAACATAGCTCTCATAAATTGAACCCTTTTGAATTTAGATTCATCCAACTTCTCACCGTGGTTTTCACTGTTCTACAAGGAAAAATGGCTGTCGACATGGTGGGATGGACTCTCAAATCTCGACGCTCTCATAGATCTCAAACCGATCCACAGACTCTAGTCCTCCGTAGGCTTTCTGTATCTCCATATTTTTGTGATTGGAATAAATATATTGATAGAATATTCACTTGTGGAAGTTCATTTGTTATAATCGATTTTATATCTGGTTTCCTGTTTAATATATGTGGTAAACAACATAGCCTTCTAGGCATCATGCATACCCTGTGGACCCGAGCCAACGCCGTCTTCGCATTCACCCTTTCAGTGCTGGCCGCTGCAACCTTCGCCGCCTTTCTATCCACGTTTGCTGCGAACACGAGCGCTCCTGTTCAAATCAAGGTGTCCAATCCTCGACTGTATGCCCGTTGATTACCGTGATCAACTATTACCTCCTTTCTTGTAGGAAGAGCGTGAACGATTACTCCGCGAATGGAGTGCGCAGTGACTTGGCCATGTTCGGTATGGACATCGAAGTTGACGTATCTCCTATCTACAACTGGAACGTCAAGCAGCTCTTCCTCTACTTGGTGGCGGAGTATCAGACGCCGAAAAACGTGATGAACCAGGTCGTCCTCTGGGACAAGATCATCATGCGCGATGAACGCTCCGTCGTCCACGAGGAGAACCTCGTACCCAAGTACTACTTCTTCGATGACGGAAGCAATCTGCTGAACCATAAGAACGTGACTCTGCAGCTCCGATGGAACGTCATCCCCAACGCTGGATACATACGCCTAGCTCAAGGAGAAGGCTCAACAAAGGTCGAGTTCCCCTCAAGCTACATTACTGGTCGCTTCTAAGTGCTCTTTGCAGTTTGAGTAATATGTCTTGATTCGTTTATTACTATAATTTAATTGGTTCTATAAGTTATTGCTGTTTTACCGTTTACCTTGTCTTCAGCGGGACCGATTAGGGAGTCAGGGATAAGAAGGATCGCTGTTAATTCGATGAACGATCTAATGCTTTTCTTTGCAGTGTTAGCGTTAATTGATTCTAGACAGGAAAGAGTAGAGATCGCTCTATCATGAAGCCACTCGGGATCGGGAAAAGAAGTGTATGGATGAGGTGTACAGTTTATTTATGCTATAGGAATTTCGAACAGCCGTATAGAAGTCAACATCACGTTAGAATATAATCGTCGGAACCTACGAAAACAATGTACACAAAAGACGCCTAGAGGAGAGAAAAGGGATGTCACCATGAGCACACGTAGAGAGCTAGAAGGAAGTTACTAGAAGGAGTTGTGATGCGTGTCGGCAGTGAGCAACGTCGATCCGTTGGCAAAGTCCCTCGCCTGGTAGAAGAGAATGTAGGCGGATTCAGAGTTCTTCTGCACGCCTGACTCCGAGAGTCCGAAGAAGTCTTCGATCGTGTTTGGTTCGATCTTCTGAAAACGGGAAAATGCATTGAAATAACCGGAGAAGGCATACGTCGACGATGTCGTCATCGAAAAGAAGCCAGAAGGAAGAAGCTTTCACTACGGTAATGTAATGGCCGCGATTCGGCGTGGATCCACAGTGTACAACCGCAGCCACCAGATCGTAGAGCCGGTCACTGCCCGAAGCGTCGTCACTCTGGAAAGGCCGACGTTACAGTAGAACATTGCGGTAACTCTAACCAGGTTGAATAGCCGAAGCTCCAAGGGAAAGGGGACCCTGCACGATATCTTCGCATGGCGACCCAGGTTGTCGAGGTATTTGAAGCGCTTCAGATGGAGTGCCAGCATTGGCGGCGCCTTTCGAATCCTCATCCGCTTCTGGGCTTCTTGCTTCGAGCAGCAGTTTTCGCAGTGGTACTTCTGGTCTCCTCGAAGGGTTTCCGTCGCAGAGAACTCTCTCAAGCAGTGAGTTAATGAAGAATCCCGTTCGACGTCGACGCTTAGGTCCAGGAATTCCTCCTCCTTACAACTGACCTGAAGAAAGAAACTTATCTAAGAAATTGAAGAATACCAACCGTTTCGCAATTCAAACACCTCGTCTCATTGGTCAGCGTTCCCATGAAGATCTCGTGAATCCACGTGGGTTCGGGTTTCGAAGTGGATGTCGATGGCTTCGGGGCGCTGGAAGGACCGTCCATTCCGTTGGAACATGACACCGGGTTCGACGAGTGCAGGAAAGTCGATTTCTTGAGAGTTCCGTTCTGTCGAGAGACGTTTTCCCGACGTTCTTCGGATAACGTTTCCGAGATGGTGTTGAGCAGGTAGTTGAGGAATTCGTGAGCATCTTGTTGCATATAGTTATCAAAAAGTTCTGAAAAGGGGAGATACGATTGAGACTATAGTAAATATTGTCTACCATTTTCTTTCTTCAACTTTGTTATGAATCTCTTTGGAGCAATCGTTCCTACGCGACGCTTCTGGTTGGCTATGTTGTGGAAGAGATCAGCCAAGCATGTAAGAAGATTCTCCTTCTGATTCCCTAGAATTGACCAATGAATATGCAAAGAAATATGATCCTATCCTTCTGTTTGTTTTGTGGTTATACCCATGGGAGATATAAAAATATTTCCGTTTTTCTCCAAGAAACTGCCAAACATTCCAAAGATATCTCGTCTTTCGGCAAGAATCGAATACATCAGTTCTGCACAGCTAAAGCAGACCTCGGCCTGCGGTCTCGTACTATGAAAGATAAGGAGCCCCAAAATAGACAAAAGAAAAAAGAGGATACCGTGCTCTTTGGACCACTGCACACGGAAATTTCCCGTCCTTGTATCGCACGTCACTCCAGCCCCATTCGCTGACTCATTGTGAATCAAAAACTAAACTTGCCTGATTTCTTCAGCTGCGCCTTGTATTGAAGAATTCGTTCGCGAAACGGCCGGCAAAAATAGAGCGCTTGGATGACAGAGTTGCAGTAGCAGGTATTACCGAACTGAAAGGGCGACTATAGTCGATGAATACCGCAGAATCTTACATTGATGAGTCCGTAGAAATGTTCGTTGTTGAGCACGTGGTCGCTGTTGAGTTCTTTCTCAAGCTGAGAAGCGTTTGCGCCCTGCAACAGACGGAAAATACAACCGGGTGCAAATGACGTCAACACACCATTTTAGAATCGCCGGCGGAGCGAATGTAGCCTAATATGCGTTTCAGAGTGATCGAGTTCGTTGAGGCGAGACGACTTGCATCGCCACCTGAAAGTGCAACTGATTTCTCTACCAGTTCTGCCTATAAAGAGCTTGTAAACAAAAGAGAACACAAATTTTCCACGCGCATCACACAATCGTCCGCCGCATAAGATGAAAGAGAGTCTATCGAGAGAGAGAGACGGCGACGAGCTCGCCCCTTCGCCGAGGCGAACACGCCGAACGACGGCTGGCGCTATCTCCGCTCCCGCTTGCCTCCGTTGTATCACAACGTTTACGCAATCGCTGTTTGTTTACGACGCTCCTTTCCGGTTTTCGCGACGTGAGAACGGTCTCCGCCGCACGAGTCGCGTCTCTGCACTTCCCAATTAGACATGTGTCCCATGGATGGGGAGTCGTGTCTCGATGCTTGAGGAGCTTAGGAGGGGTCGGCCTATTTGGAGTTGCTTTGCATGTATGTCTCGTCTCGTAGACACAGACATTGATCAGTCTAAAACTCAGGAGACTGACTATCCAGATGAAGACTCGCCCAAAGGTAGCATCTTCGTAGTACTTCCTTGCTTCTGAATAGACGCCCCGGAATACAGGTTATACGACGTGAACTCGCCATCAAACAAGTGTCCGGCAAGGATTCAATATGCAGATCCCCAGCTGATTCATCTACATATTCGAAATCCCAGCGCCGAGTTCGCTCGTCCTATTGGTCGCTCGCAATCTTTCCCCTCTACTGCGAACGTAGTCGGCTTTCCCGCTCACATTCACACATATCCATTTTTTTCGTTCGCAGCGTAATGCGACACTAATGGTCTGAGAATATTAGCAGGTTATTTGCAGTGCCATCGTAAGCTGATGCCATAATCCTTCTCCACTTCCGTCCTCTTCCAAAACTCCCGACGATTAAAAACATCTCTTCCAACTTCCTCCACCCCACAGTCGTCAGTCCCCGAATCTACCCCACGTCAGATCTCCATCGCGTCATCTTCTCCTTCGTTGGAAGCTTTCGCCCCCCCCTCCTGGGTTCTTTCATTGCGCGCTTGTGTCACACCGCGCCCACTGGATGCGACTGTAAACATCGCGGCGAGAACTTCGAAAAGAAAAAAGACCGCGCTGTTTCTTCTTGTGGTTCTGGCGCTTAAAATCTTGGTTGGGTCCATATGCCGTCTTCCGTCTCTGCGCTCCTTTGACGTAGTCCAGCGTGTTGGCCAATTTAATTGTAGTACGAGCTAGAGAAAACTGAATAGTGTGAGGTGTTGCTATGGAAATACGAAGTGAACTGCTGAGAAGTCGTGAGAAGTAGTCTCGTTTCGTGTCACGCGAAAGGGTCGCACGTGCTTCCTCATCTAAGGCTATTGCTTTCAGGTCGCCTCAGATAAGCTCAAGCGAGTTACGGACGGTGACTATGACCGAAGAACCTAAGAAGGACGAAATCGAATTCCGCGTTCCAACGCTGAATCTTAAGCGCCCAGCGCTGCCGAAGTCTTTGGCCCCGCCGCTTGTCAACGCTTCATTGGACTATGAAGCTCCTGATTGGGCGCTGACGCCATTGGGGGGCGCCGACTACAAGCTGGAAGTTATAAAAGGAGGCCGCATTGTGGAAAACATCGACCTGGCCAAGCGCAAGAACCCGACGTTCGTCGTCATTGGGCGCCTTCCGCAATGCGACATCGTGCTGGAACATCCAAGCATGTCGCGCTTCCACTGTATCATGCAGTATGGTGAGAAGGACCCAGTGAGTGGTAAGGGATGGTACCTCTACGACATGGGAAGCACACACGGCAGTCGGAAGAACAAGCAGAAGCTGCCGCCGAAGACATACGAGCGTGTGTATGTTGGACACGTGATGGATTTCGGAGGTGAGTCGCTCGTTCTAGGTCACATGTAAGGTACGATTATTTCCAGGAAGTACCCGAATGATGACTTTGCATGGACCGGCCGACGATACCGAACCTGAACTGAATGTGACTCCATCAGAGTTAAAGAAACTTGTGGAGCGACAAGCCCTGAAGAAGAAAGCGTTCCTCGACGCTAAGAAGGAGCTAGAGAAAGAGAAGAAGGAAGAGGAGAAAGGGAAAGACGCCGGAAGTGAGCAGAGCGATGGAATCTCCTGGGGCATGCGGGACGACTCCCAACTCCTGGCTGGGATCGTCGACGAACAGAGCGACGCACATCTAATGGAGGACCGCGAGCAGTACTACAGAAACGACCCAGTGAAGGCGCTGGGCAAGTTCTTCGAGCGCGAAGGGTTCGACATGGAATTCTTGTTCTCCGACGCTGGAACGGCTTTCAATCCGAAGTGGAAATGTAGTATTGAGTAAGGAGGGTACGGGGTTTTGCTTCTTAAAGATCCTTTTTAAGGCTGCCAGTTGACACAGCCGTTGGGCAGGCTCTAAACGCCTCAAGCTCGGCGTGCTCCAGTAAGAAGGATGCACAGACTCAGTGTGCCCTCGAAGCCTGCCGCCTCCTGGACTCGCACGGCATTCTGCGCCAGTCCATCAACCGCAACAGGAGCAAGCAGCAACATATGCAGGAGAACGACTTCTACGACAGCGATGAGGATACGTTCTATGACCGCACGGGGCAGATCGAAGAACAGAGGACCAAGCGAAGACGGCGAATGGAAGAAGCTACTGGCACCGCGGCTCCCGAGGTCGATACATTGGAATCTCTGCAGGTCAGGCTGAAGAGTACCGAGGAGGAGATCAAAAGTGTCGAGCAAACTCTGGAGAGGTTGAATCGAGACACTGTCCAGGCGCAGCAAGCTCTGAATGAAGACAAGGAGGACAACGAGGAGAAGCCTAAGATTGTCGAAGACATGAAGGTAAGCTAAAAAGTTACAAAGTCTTCATTTAAATGCCATTTTCCTATAGACAAAGGCAGAAAAATCGAAATATCGTACGAAGCTCGTCTCCTTGAAGCATGAAGCGGACCGTTTGCGGAAATTAGTCAAGATCGCCACTCCTGTAGCTCTTCCTGACATGTTCGCCCCGAAGAAGACTGGAGGTGCTGCGTCTTCTGCTGCCAGTGCGTCAAAACGCGAGGAATTGATGCGTAGAGTTTTGGCAGCCAAGAAGGGTGGAGCAAAGCCTGCGGTCCCCAAGCAGTCTACCGTAACCGTGGCACCTGCTGTTTCTACTTTTGTAGTCGAGAAGGAAGAAGAAGACGACGACGTGAGTGTCATAATGTTCTTAATTGATGCGAAATGATCCACTTTATAGGAACCGGGAGCTCCGATCAAAGGTCCAGCGTTCAAGGCTCCCCTGCCGGTGTCGACCACAGCATCTGGATTATTGGGAAAGAAGAGTCCGGAGGGGATGAAGTCAGCTTCTTCGTCGAATCCTGCCAAATTCTTAAAGCTTGAGTCCTCGAAATCACCTCGAAAAGCATTATCACCACAGCCATGCTCCAGCAAATCAAGCACAGTACCCGTAGACGACATGAGGGTTCCTCCGATTGTTGACCCGTTCGCTGCCGATCAGAAGGAGAACTTGGTATGCCTTCATGTCTTCATTTCTGTATATACGAGTCACTTTTAGAAAAAAGCGAAAAACTTTGGACAAACGAGTCTTGCAGAAGGTGGAGATTCGTCATCTGAAGACGTAAGTTCTTCCCGAATCTCTGAAGATATGTAAAGGAAAGTTTCTTCAGGAAAGCAGTGAACAAGAAGAGAAGGAGGAAGATGGCGACTACGAGATGACCGATGCTCCATCGACTTCGGGACAAGCGGATTCTATGGACAGTTTGCCTCCTGTTTTGCGGAACTTCATGGAGATTTCCCTCGAGAAATACGGAGAACGCATCACTGAAGGTAAGCGTGATCAATCGAGCGTTAAGCATTCTAGACCTCTCACTATTCCAGAAATCAAGCAGCGATGCATCCAAGACCTGTCCCAAATGAACGAGAAGTTCGGTCGGTCTGTGGATCCTGAGCAGCTTCCTTCTGTGATCGAAAACGCGATGGCGAAGGCCACAGTTCTTACCGCGGTCCAACAGGCGCTTCCCGGGATCGACAAGCTGCGCCAGAAGGCGGCCAAGGCTGCGATAAAGGCAGAAGCCAGCGTAGACGGCCGTATGAAGTCGAGCAAGAAGGCTTCGAAGCAGGCCAGGAAGCAACTGAAGCAGTCGCAGAAGAAGTTGGACGAGGCGAAGGCTACTTTGGCTGCCCGTATGACCGGACAGTACGGCGAGGGAAGCTCCGCCGATGATGGCAAGTACGCGATGTGGATGCCTCCATCGGACCAGAGCGGGGATGGGCAGACGGCGCTCCACGAGAAGTTTGGAGGGAAATATTAGGCTTATACCTTGTTGATCAATTACCTTATATCTGTATTGTTGCCGTTTTGTTCTAGTATCTGTTATCTCGATTTTCGGTGTTTGTATGAACGAAGTATCCATAGATTGTGAAGTAGCGAGGCTACGGTAGTAGGGATACGGTAATTTGAGTGGAGTTCGCAAGTGTGCTGGGACGAACAACGTTGAGTCCGGAATACCGTAACCACAAATACAAGAAAGGACTTTTTGAGTGGCCATCCAGACGACGGCTGCAGGCTGGTAATGTTGCATTCCTGCTGGACGCTTTGCATATAAACATTTTTTCGAGCGACTTTAAGTCTCCTATCAAGTTTCCAAACATTACGTCGCAGACAAAAGTCGCGAAATCGATCGGATCGTTTGCAGCGATGGTTTTGGCTTATCTCCCCCTAGCGGCTCTCCTTCTTTGTGTGCCTCTAGTTGAATCTTTCAACTTGTGCAATTTGGACTCGACAGTTTGCGTTCCCCTCGTTGATCTACAGGTTTGCAACGTTCCGTGCCCTCATTAAGTGGTGTTTTCAGCCTAACTGCACGTGCATTCTGGAGCCTCCAGGACAGCCCATAAACCGTTCTGCGGACACTTCAGTTTTCGTGCAACAGAAATCCCTTCCAGCCGATCTGTTCTCCTTCATCACAGTGCCTCGGGCCATACGTGAATCTCTAGGAGAACGGATACCAGCCAGCGAGCAGTACAGCTCGCACCTCATGAGGGACTTGCCAACTGCTGACATCAGCGAGGAGTTCTTCTTCATCGTTGTGAACCAGTCTTCCGTGGAGTCCTTCTTCCAGATGATCCACGATCAGAATGTAAGCACCTTAACCACAGCAAGAAGCCGAATTCATGCCTTTTTCAGGTGCTCGCCGACTCATACCTATCGGCGAACCTGCCACACTGGTGCTCTTCTGGCGACTGCAACTTCATAGAATTCGACAATCGCGGCTTCGACAGCAGCAACAACTCCTACAGATTCATATCTACCGTAATCCAAGTGACATCGGACCAGGGAATGTCCTTTGTCGCCGTCAGTGAAGTGGAAAGTCGACTTTTTGTGGACGCGAACATCCGAAAGATGTGCGCGATAGAATGCGAAATAGCGGAGAGCTCGACAAAGGAATACTGCAGGAACAAATGCGCAGAAAAGTGAGTTTAGGGCCCACACCTTCTCTATGCAACAATCGGTTTAGAATTCGATACGAAAATATGTCGCGCATCGGACAGATGAAGAAGGACTTGATGGGCCACACACAAGCGGCGACGATCGACAATCTCCGTGTCAAATACAAGAAGTTCTTGAAAGACTACCCCGCGCGTGTCTGAAATTTGTCTGTCTACTCCCCTGTTGGGTCGTTGCGATAAAGGTCGTTTGTTTCGTTGGTCTTAGCGCGACTGCTCTGGCTGACCTACCATAGCCGCTGCAGTCTCCGATATTGTCGACGTAGCATGGCCGCGGTCGTGCTCGTGGCAGGGCCGTGCCGCCGCGAAATTTGATCGAATTTGAATGGGGAATCGGGCAACGTGGAACTGTCTCGATGGTGGTTTAGACATTGGGAGTCTCGAGGGTGTCTCGAGTGGAACGGTGTCGTCGTGCCAGACAATATGCCGTGAGAAGTTTGCAGACGAGACGGGTCGCCAGCTTATCTATTTTATTTTTTTTTAAGTTGTGACTGCCTGAAGATATCTTTCTATTAGATTTTTCCGCGTTTCCCTTTGAGAAACAGCGTGTAACGCCGATAGTGACTGGTTTCCATAGAGATGTTGACTCCTAATTAGTTACGTCGTACGTTTTCCGAGCGGCTGTTAATCTGTGTTGTTCGCAAACCGCGGTGGAATAATCCTACAAGGTTAGGCAAATTGCCACGTGTTGAAAACTAGGGCTGCTACTATCCCTGGATGTTGTTATTTTGCGTTGGGAGAGGCAGACCCTTTGAGACGAACCGGTTCGCTTTAAAGTTCTATGCCATGCGATCCATGAATCTGTATTCCACGTGTGTCCTCTCCAGAATGACAGGAGCGACCCAAGTGTCGCAGAAGGCTGAAGCCTCTCCTCCGGAGAGTGGCTCCAAGATGTTCACAAATGCAGTCGGCTGGACCAGTCTTCTCACCTTCTTCATCCTCGCGTTGGCCTGGGCAGTGGGATTTGCATCTCGTCTTTTCGCCATTATTCGGTTTGAGTCGATTATCCACGAATTTGATCCCTGGTAAGCTGATTCAATAGCAAACAAAGTTGTTTACATGATTTCTTCAGGTTTAATTATCGCGCCACGCATTACATGGTGGAAAACGGATTCTACAATTTCTTGAATTGGTTTGATGAGCGCGCGTGGTACCCCCTCGGACGTATTGTCGGAGGTACGGTGTACCCTGGTCTTATGATCACATCTGGAGCGATCCACTACGTTCTCTCCTTGCTCAATGTCACCGTCCATATCCGCGACGTGTGCGTCTTCCTCGCTCCCGTCTTCAGCGGTCTCACCGCCATCTCCACCTACTTGCTCACCAAGGAGTTGTGGAGCCCTGGAGCGGGTCTCTTCGCCGCTTGCTTCATTGCGATCTCCCCTGGATACACAAGCCGTTCTGTTGCCGGTTCGTACGATAACGAGGGTATCGCTATCTTCGCCCTTCAGGTTTGGTCATGAACTATGAATTTTTTAAACAATGAGTCGTTCAGTTCACCTACTTCTTGTGGATCCGCTCCGTCAAGACCGGCTCCATCTTCTGGGCCTCGTTGACCGCACTCTCCTACTTCTACATGGTTTCTGCCTGGGGAGGATACGTATTCATCATCAACTTGATCCCCCTCCACGTGCTTGTCCTGATTCTCATCAATCGGTTCAGCAGCAAGGTGTTCGTAGCCTATACGACCTTCTACATCCTGGGACAGCTGATGGCCATGCAAATTCCTTTCGTCGGATTCCAGCCCGTGAAGACTTCCGAGCACATGGCCGCAGCCGGAGTCTTCGGTCTTGTGCAACTGGTCGCCGCTCTGCGATATGCTAAGAACCGTATCTCCGCAAAGCAGTTCATGACTCTCTTCATCGGCACTATTACCTTCACTTTCGTCGGTGGAATTCTTGTCCTCGTGGCGCTCACTTACTATGGATACATCGCCCCATGGACCGGACGTTTCTATTCGCTCTGGGACACTGGTTACGCCAAGATCCACATTCCCATCATTGCTAGTGTTTCCGAACATCAGCCTACTACTTGGGTCTCCTTCTTCTTCGACCTCCATGTCACTGCCGCTGTATTCCCAGCTGGTCTGTGGTTCTGCGTCAAAAACGTCAATGACGAGAGGGTGTTCAGTAAGTGGTAGCAAATTGTCTTCTTCCTATTTATTTCTGTTTTCTAGTCATCCTCTATGCCGTAACCGCTGTTTACTTTGCTGGAGTTATGGTCCGTCTTATGCTAACCCTGACTCCCGTCGTGTGCGTCCTCGCCGGCATTGCCTTCTCGCACGTCATCCAGAAGTACTTGGTTGACGTTTCCGAAGGAACCTCAGCCCAGAAGGAGGGCGAGGAAGTCGGAACGTCCGGAAAGAAGCTGTACGACAAAGCCGGAAAGAACAAGAAGAACGCCTCATGGACCAACAAGCAGGGCGGATCTGGGGATTCCGAAGATCCTATCGGCATGAACGCCCGTTCGATCGTGGCCGTCGTCCTCGTCCTTATGCTGCTGATGTTCGTCGTCCACAGCACCTATGTCACCAGCAACGCCTATTCTCATCCCAGCGTAGTTCTTCAATCGCACACACATGATGGGTAAGCCTATTTTAATATGATAACCTACTTATTTCCATTATCTATTTCAGAGGCCGTGTTATCATGGACGACTTCCGAGAGGCCTACTACTGGCTCCGCCAGAACACCCACGAAGATGCCCGTGTCATGTCTTGGTGGGATTACGGCTACCAGATTGCTGGTATGGCGAACCGCACTACCCTTGTTGACAACAACACCTGGAACAACTCTCACATCGCGCTCGTCGGCAAGGCCATGTCCAGTAACGAGTCTGCCGCCTATGAGATCATGCGGGAGCTCGACGTCGACTACGTCCTCGCCATCTTCGGAGGAGTCATCGGCTACTCCGGAGACGACATCAATAAGTTCCTGTGGATGGTGCGCATCGCCGAAGGAGAACATCCCAAGGAGATCCGAGAATCGAACTACTTCACCGAACAGGGAGAATACAGTGTCGGCGCTCAAGCCTCGGAAACTATGCTCAACTCAGTGATGTACAAACTTTGCTACTACCGATTCGGAGAGACCCGTGTCGGATACAACCAGCCTCCTGGTTTTGACCGTACTCGTGGGTACGTGATAGGAAGGACAAATGTCCAATTGGAGCATTTGGAAGAGGCGTACACGACGGAGAATTGGCTGGTGCGTATCTACAAGGTGAAGAAACCAGAGAACCGCTTTCCGGTAAAGTACCAGGATCGTCAAATTAAGACAAAGAGAAGCAAAGCTCTTTCGAAGAAGGTAAGCTCCTCTCAGGCGTAGCTTATGTTTCAATCTCCATTACAGGGAAAATCAAAGAAGGGAGTTCTACGTAGCGCTCCGGTCGCTTAATTTTCTTCGAGTTCGTCACCATTCCGATTCTGCGCCAACTGTCTCTAGTTCAATTCTTCGTTGTTGTACTAATTTAATTTATTTAATAATCCTAAGTTATACTACCGCTGTGACGTTCTTTTACTTTTGCGATTTCGGGTTCAGTTTCGGTCAACTCCAAGTGATCAGTTGGAGCCGGACGGATGAACGACTTCGGGAGTTATTGTTGTTTCTGTTTTCTCCCTCAGTTGTGCCGCGCCTAGTTTGTCCATACGTAATAAAGCAAATTTGGGTAAGGAAAGTATAAAAGTGATCTGAACTAGACAGTAAACATAGAGGCAGGACGAGACAGCATAGGGATAGACGAGATGAAGACGTACAAAGGCGGTGAGCTGTCTGCAGTTTCAGCTTTGTGTTATTCCACTCGAAACATCGGTCCCGAGAAATATTTCAGTTATCATGTGGACTCCTGTCGGTGTCTCGACTCATAGAGGCACCAGGTTCTAAAAGATGTGCAGCCATCCAGTTAGTGTTGTACTGGGATAAGAATCCAGGCAAGAATCCAATTTCCATTTCCTGGAAAATGTTTTCCGAACAGAAACATCATGTTTCTTGTCAGTTCTTGGGACCGAAGAGGTATATGTGAACTTGGGAGCCGGGTTAGTGATACGTCGGGTACAGACATACATGGGCAAGTGAAGAAGCTCTGTCCTCCCAGTGAAGACAGGCTCTCCTCGCTCTCTACTCCTCTACTCCAACAACTACAAGTGCTCGCCAATACGAGAAGTCCGATCGCCCCGGTGACGATTCGTCCTTCTCGCAGCCACGCGGATACCTGAAGTGATCCCTGATGGATCACACGCACAAACTTCCCCAGTGGAAGCACAACAAGACGATTAGCTCCCGGTGAGCTATCACTACAAACGGCTGATCCCGGTGATCGCCAAATACAACGGTCCACAGTTAAACCTAAGTCGTTTACTGGGCCAACTACAACAACAATGCGAATCGAGTGTACGACAAGTCTGCCCGGTGCAGAGTACAACAAAAACAAAGATCCAGTCGATCCGAATTGAGACATCCGTTTGCAGAATGGTGAGACGAGACTAGATAGGCACGGTCGAGACTTCTCGTCGTGTTGAGACCGCATGTTGGTTTGTATGATGGTGATGAGCTTCTGAAGGTTGTGCGACCGTGGGATAAGCTAAAGGTTATGGATTTGACGTACGACGTGGCCCGAAGCCACGACAGCAAGTGAAGACACCCAAGACAAGATTCCTGACCACTTCTCTTCTAGTTTACGTATGTTAAACCAGGGATACCTAATCTAACCTTTAGTAAGTGAATAACGCAAGCGAAATACCCTCGTTCTCCTTGGGAAAGTCACACAACCGCATCCATTTAAAATTGTATGTGACGTCCTAAATACATATATATGACGGTGTAAAGACAGAACGCCCTAAAAACCAATTTTGGAACTTGCGTGTTCCATAATTTAATTCTGCGTAGTTTAGTAAATCCCCTCTGCGCGTAACACAAAACACAATCCCTATGGAACTATTCTTCCCGTAGTCATGCGTCGAAGAATATATCCGCGGCGACTAGAAAAGGTATTAAGTGACAATTAACAGGTCCCGAAGCGATATGTCACCGTGCTATATGGACGCTATGGCAACCAAAAACTCAATCTACAAGTTCCCAGGTATATACGCAGGAGAGTTGGGGCTCGAGACCTGTCTTTGCCACTCAGACAAGCCTGTCTCGTCTCATATGAATGTCTACCGCGGAGCTATTCGTCATCGGCAGTCATAAACAAACCCTTAACGAATTCGATTGACACACGACGACAGCTGTTTGTTGACGCGTCGTCGCCATCGATTCGCGTTTCCTTCGACGCCTCTGGGCTGAAGACTGCAGGATTTGTTTGTTTGTGCGACAACAATCGTCGCAATTTACTCTCGCCGCCTCCGGAAGGAACGGGTCGCCGGCGAGGCGGTTCTTCGCCGCGAAACCAATCGCTCGGCCAAGGTCGCCGATCAGCGCAGCCGCCAGCCACAGTCGACTCGAGTTTCAGCGAGATGGCTGCCTTTGCCGATGGATTCGGCTCCATCATCTTCAACATTCGCCAGATCGTACAGATCACCGATGATCCCAACTGCCTCTACTTGCGCGGTGGCGAGATGGCCGACGTCAAGGTGAGAGGGACTGAGGGCCACGTTTAGGATTTGATTCGGATTGTCTTCTCAGAAGATTGGGACATCTTTTATGTTGGGCACTTTCAGGTGATCGAGAGCGATGCGGACGACTTGGCCGTGTTGGTGGATCTTGATGGTGTCATCAGTCATATTGGATGCAATGCAGAGGTAGGATGAACATCTCTGGTCAAAGTGGCTTCTTGGACTGTAACTAACATCTAAAAGATACTGAAACCAATGAAATTCCAAGATTTCCACGGTCAAAATTCGAAGGATTTCTTTGGCAGATTTCTTTGTATTGCCATGCCAAACCAAGTGGAACATCAATGATCAAGATTGCTATTGATATTTTAAAAGTTATGGATAGAACTCTTCAAATACCAAAGCCCTCTAAAATTGAGCCATTTGAAGCCCTCTAATGTCTTGCAGTGAGGCCAAGTTCCACAATCCCCAACCATCTGAGATTTAAAATTCAGGAACTGAGCCTGTTTACGACCCTAAATCACGCAATCAAGTCTTATCGGACTCAATGAAGCCAAATAATGCCCATGTAAACTGTAAACAATAGCTATATACTGAGGTAAACAGGACTTCTTGGTGCAGTTCAGAAGGCGCTTCCTGGTGTAGTACGCCTTCATTTGTCACGAAGCAGGTTGCTGCGATCACCAGCGGTTTGCCCTCAATAGCCTGGACTGTAATGAAGCCAAACCGGTTTGAAAATTGCAATCCTCTAATTGACTTTGCTGGAATTGACGATACTATTTTTCCACAAGGTACACCCTTGTAGAAACACTGGACCAAGGACGACGCCCAGGTTTTGTCGACCGACAAACTACAAACTCCTTAGCTGTTACCGTTGTTTTCGTAGAACTTACTGTAACAGGCCTGCTGAAAGTCTATTATGAGAACTCGTGGAATCTGTACTTTGCAAAGTACAATGTTTTCTATTCCCTGTAGTTTCTGCAAAGGCGACAAACATCAATCAAAGCACTTTCATCTGGTTGTTATCGTTTTGAGGTGGAAGAAATGCCCGCGCCTCTCTTGCTGAAACTGGTTGTGGACGGGTTTGCTAATATAATTGAATATTTTTTGCTCAATAATGGTACTGACACTTTGAACCGTGAGAAGTGGGTCTTTGCCTTCCTCTTTGAGGCATGGGTGACCGGATACGACAAGAAGTAGGATAATCGATGGATTCTGAGCATTCATAAGCAAACCTTGGGATGAGGTAAGAGAAACCAACAAGGTCCCACAACGAAGTATTGAGTCACCTTCATTTCGGGTCAAAAATCGTATCTATGTGGAGAAATAACGATATAGCTGAATCTTCCAGTTGAAAGCCCTCGCCAAGGCTTCCAAAGTCAAGGAGTCCGTCGACGCCGAAGGAGGATGTCTTGTCCCCGGCCTTGTGGACGGCCACACGCACCCCGTCTTCGCCGGAGACCGCGTGCACGAGTTCGCCATGAAGCTGGCGGGCGCTTCCTACATGGAAGTCCAGGTTAGAGTCCGTACTGACGCTCTCAATAACCTCCTTGTTGCAGCAAGCCGGGGGAGGCATCCACTTCACCACGAAGAAGACTCGCGAGGCAACGGAGTCCGAGCTTCTTGAGTCTCTGGAAGTGGTCGGCGTCGAGATGTTGAAGGCGGGGACGACGACTCTCGAGGCGAAAAGTGGATACGGTCTCGACACGGAGACTGAGATGAAGATGCTCGAGGTAAGGGTCGAGTTTTGCTTAAGATTGGGAGGGAATCTGTAGGTGATCGAAATGGCGAACGGAATCTTTCCCCTCGACTTCTCCGGGACCTTTTGCGGTGCCCATGCAATTCCTAAGGACTCCGATGAGTGGCTGCAGACGGAGCTCATCGTGAACGAGATGATCCCGCGGATTGTGGAGGAGAAGGCCGAAGGGAGATTGACCTGTGTGGAGAACATCGATGTGTTCTGTGAGAAGGGCGTGTTCGGCATCGACTCTAGGTAGGTGTTGGGTTTCTACAAACGATGGTGTGCTTCCCCGGAGAAGCAGCCTAGTGGCTGGAACTAGCTGCCAGCCGAACCTAGAGTCGCATTCTCAAGTCTTCCCCTCTAGGCCTCATCTTGGAAACAAGAATCCCTCCTTCCCTAGTCAATAGTTACCGGACCCTGCTGCTCTTACATTCCTACTTCCAGCAAACGCATCATGGAAGCCGGCAAATCCGCCGGACTCCGCATCAACTTCCACGCGGACGAGCTGTCCCCTCTAGGAGGTGCCGAGATGGGCGCCTCGATCGAAGCGCGCGCCATGAGCCACTTGGAGGAGATCTCGAGTGAAGGGATCGCCGCCATGGCGGAGTCGAAGAGCGTCGCCGTGCTGCTGCCCACCACGGCTTACATGCTCCGGCTGAAGCCGCCGCCGGCCAGGGACATGATCGACCATGGAGTCATCGTCGCGCTCGGTTCCGACTTTAACCCGAACGCCTTCTGCCTGTCCATGCCTACTGTAATGCATCTCGCCTGCGTTCAGTTCCGCATGTCCATGCCGGAAGCTCTCATCGCCTCCACTCTCAACGCCGCCTACAGTATCGGTCGCTCAAAGAGGATTGGAGCTATTACCGTATGTTCAGTGAGTGGTTAGGCAAGAATATCGCAGTTTTTTCAGGTCGGCAGACAAGCGGACCTTCTTGTGCTGGAAGCTTCCAAGTGGGAACATCTCATCTACCGATTCGGATGCCACTCTATGGTGATCAAGCACGTCATCAAGAACGGAAAAGTCGTCTTCTCCAAGAGCTAAGCCAGTTAGCATCGCCCCTAAGCTTACATCCATTCCCCCCGCTACTGGGTAGAACCTTTTGCCTTTTGATAAATGCTTTTAACCGCCTCTGATCCACTGACTTCAACATCGATTTCTTCGCGTCGAGACTCGGAGACGCGAGGACACGTTTGGAAACTTGTTTGGTGAGCACTCGGAAGTGAGTTCTCAGATGTGACAGCCATTGGAAAGTGTTCCTTAGTGAAAAGAACTTGAATGCCGTCGCCCGAAAGCAAACAGTATTTCTTGTGCTCGAAGTGTTGTAGTTTGTGCGCCGCCAAGGAGTTCGAATGTTCCATTGCTCAACGCAGAATATGAAAGGGAAAGTAACTACAGTCGTTGCCAAAACATCGTCATGGTCCCACCACGATTGAGTCAGAGTGACGATGTTTTGGCGACGGCTGTACTTTGCTCGCGAGCAGTGATGCCGACGGGTCAGTGGCCCAGAACTACGATTTGAGGCTTCTGCCATTGAATTCAACCCTTAGAAGGGTTAAGGAATATCTGGTGACCGGATTCAGAAGCTCAGAATTCAAAAAGTCCATACTTCGGCCCGGCTCTCCGGAGCCAAATTGATTTTGGAGTTACAAGCCATTTTAATCACGGATCGGCATCACTGCTCGCGAGGGCAGTAAACATCTTGAAGCGTTAGGAAGCCTGTACTAACAATAAGAGTAGCATTTAGTACTTCCAGACAAATAGAAGGCCTTGCACTATTGGCTGTTTGCCTACCCGTCCCCTTTTTAATCGACTGTCCTCCACTTCAGAGAAGACGGTAAAACATGAAAAAAGGTACTGTACATTACTGTTTTCCCCGTGAGGATCTACTCAAAAGTTTATGGGTACAACATATCTACAACTTGCAATATGAATTTACACGGAAGACTTTTTAACAGTGGGTGTACGGGAATACGAGGACACAGCCTGTTGAGTGTTATTGAAGAGTTCTAAGAGAGAGAAGAGCTCCTTGGTCTTCTAAACACGGACGCCGCCAAAAGGGGCCTTTTCATATCCGATGACCTGGTCGGCTACCTCAAGGATTCCTGGTCCAAGCAGCTGAATGGGTCCTTCCAGGGTTCCATGTCCAGGGGAGCGCTCGGCCTCCTCAAGAATGCCCGGTCCTGGACGACGCTCTGCTTCTACCAGGATCCCAGCTCCTGGAAGATGATTGGCAAGATGAAGAATACCTGGCCCTGGACGACGTTCTGCTTCCTCCAGAATGCCCGGTCCTGGAACATGGTTGGGTTTAGCGCCGTATTCCAAGACGCCAGGTCCAGGAAGGTGGTATGCTTCTACGAGGATTCCGAGGCCAGGGCGGTGTTCGGCAAAGGCGCAGGCCGATAAGAAGAAGACGAAGAGAGCTGGGACAATACGCATCGCTGCTGGGTGGATTGATCAAATGGCGATGAGGACGTCCTTATGTGAGCTGTTTGGCTTGAAAGGCGGGGGATCATTGATAAGGAGCCAGGAGCACTTTCTGTTTTTCAAGATCGGCACCATATTTTCGCTCTCCTCTCTGTAGCAGTGGTAACATAACTGTACTTGGCGAGAACGTAGGGATTCAGAGGGGCACGTATGAGATGACTTTCGGTGGAGCCGTGGCTGTGAGCAGAACTGCGTCTCGACTCTCGAAAAAGCGAGAATTTTTTTCGAGTATTTGAGATCAAGACCGAGATTCGAAAAATTCCGAGATCGAGAGCAAAAATATCGAAAATTTTCGTGTCACGGTTTAAATTCTCGAAAAATTTCCAAAATTTCTGATGTTTTTGGCAATGTTTCACAGTAGGGTTGTCGAACTCTTCAAAAATCTCGAACATTCGAATCGAGCCGTTCGATTCGATTCGATTCGACAACCCTATTTCACAGTATTTATCCGTGCTTTGCATAAATAAGGAATAAACAAGCACGGTCCCAGCACGAGGACCCTACAAAAGACTGTTTTTGCGGAGCGTATTTTTTCAAGATCGAGACCGAAAAATTCGAGCGAGACGTAGCTCTGGCTGTTAGTCACTCTCTTTGTCTGCCGCTCAATAAATTAGCTGTTTAGCGCTCTCACCTGCTTATTGTTAGTGCAAAGGGAGTTAATCACCGCACTTAAGCTAGAAAAACAAAGACGCTAATTATAAGGTAATAGTGTTTCATCTTCTTGGCTCACACTCTAAATAAATTACGTAGATCCTTCATCTCCGCAATGTTCAGTGCGTCTTACACGGCTATACTGATCTTATCTTACGTGCTCTCTACGTTTTTCACTTTTATCGTTTGGTCAGTGTGCACCAAGAAGACCCGCCACTTCACCTACTTGGTTATGCTTGGCATAGTCCTCAACTGCCTCTTTCTCGGCGTGTGGAACATTGTCCTACAGCCAGAGTTCCTCGAAGAGGTCATATGCCTTAGGATGCACGGGATAGCCTCGCGCTTGCCCAAGTATGGAGTCCATCTTTGTGTTTGTGTTGCTTTGATCTTCATTAGTGCTACATCGCTCTACTACGTCAATTGTGCCGTGTGTTATCTTCTGACTTTTCGCTTCCCCAACATTGAGAAGAAACTCTTTTCTGCAAAGTACTTCATTATCTGCTTCTTCGTCTACTTTTTTGATTGCACGTTGGTGTTCGGCCTCGTTTACGAGTCGGTCAACCTGGAAGCGTTCCCTGTTGAGAACAACGTCGTCTGTTACGTACTATCAGCAGAACATCTCTCCACATTTGTAGCCATCACCTCGTGTATCCACGTGATCTTCAAGTCAACGACTGCAACAGTGATGCTGATACGTTTGGTAAGATTCCTGCGACGGAAGCAGACCGCTGCCAACAGGGACACGATAAGGACCGTGGTTAGAACTCTGATCATCCTGTCGTCAGTTCCGTTAACCATGTGTGCAGTTCCCTTCGCCTCCATATTCATCTGGTCTCTGTTCGTCTCCTCCTCCTCAGCCCTGGCTCTCTTCTCCAACACATCTTCCCACGTGGCCACAATGCATTCCAGTGTCTTAATGATGGCCACCCTTCTCCTACTTAAACCCTACAGATGCGCAGTTCTTAGAGTACTCCGTCGAAAGAAGGCGGTACAGCCGGTATTCATAATAACCACAAATTCGGCAAATCGAAGATGTAGCCTGCACTTGCATGCTCAATAAATATTATCAATCCACGAAACAGGCCTGAGGTTCAGTCCCTCGAGTAAAACAAAAGGAAAACTGACGATCCGTCGACGGGCGATGCCTTCAGACGCGATCGAGACGTAGACAGCAGACTGTAGACACCGTTTTGCTGAAGAATTCCTTTGCAGACTTTATCCCATTCATAGACATGCGGCGCGGTGGGTGCTACGAAATTCGTTCGATGTTTGTAAAGTCGCTGCGACGCTAATGTGGACGGTGGTGGAATAGCGGATTGGAATCAAGTCTCAATCATGCACTTGGCGATGACCTTTAAATTAAAAATTAGCTGAATGAGCCGTTCACACCACTTGGAAGGCACGGAAATAAGCCCTGGCCTAGAAAGCTGTAATTCTTGAAGCCGTAGATTACTCCAGAGGTGGGTTCGGATCGGGTTGGACCGCGTTCAGGTCGGGTGCTCGAAACGGTCCAGATTAGGCCTTCGGAAAACGTTTAGAAAAATATTTCCACTCTTCTATTACTATGTTTTCTTCAGGGTTTCTCGGGTTTGGGGTACCCACCTTCGTTTACTCCCAGCCGATGGAAACCGAAAGAATCTTCACTGTGTTTGTACGGGATCCGTCAACATTTGGCGTGGCGTCCGCAGGCAACACAACAACGTTGAACATATGACATAGCGGCAAATTAAACGGCAGAGCATGTGTTTATCGATTACGATTTCGAGAAAATTGAGAACGAGATCGACATGGCTAAAGATTTATTGTGCAACGGATAGTGCAAAAAAATAATGGAATAGAGAACACAAGCAAGAGTTCTCTCTTAGACTCCTACAAACCACGCACTAAGTAAGCCGATTAACTACGGTACATGCAGCGCAAGACGCTTACGGCGAGGAACGCAGAAAGAGTGCCCACTAGCCAGTACCTCTCTAGCCTCAATTCACACTTAAAGCTGACACTGAAGCAGCTTTTGCTGGGGATGGGATCAGTGGCCACAGAAGCGTCTTCTTGTCGGGCCTGTTGGGGCGTCCAGTCGACCATCTGGTCGGCCTTGAGGTCCTGCAGATTGCTCGCCGCGTACTTCAGCAGTGTGTCCACCAAGTCAGGCATCTCGAGGAAGTGGGCTGCGTTGACAATGTCAGCGAAGTTCTTGCTTGCCATCTGCTCATCCAGGAGCTCCACGTCCTCCTTGGCGACGTTCCTGTTGAAGCGGTGCGTCTGGCGGTGCTCGTCGGAGCGCGGCTCCTCCTCGGCGTGGAGCTCGCACCAGCGGACGATGCAGGAGAGCGCGTCCGAAGCCACCGACGGTAGAGGTACTTGAAGACCTTGCAGCGTGTCAGGCGCATTAAAGTCCACTCCCATGTCCGAGAGTATCTTCTCCAATTTTGAGGCCTTCTTCAAGTCCCGCAGCGCGAACAGCTTCTCGACGCCGTCCAACGACACGAGGCGCAGATGACCCTCGGCGGCGACGGACGGGGCGGGGGCGGATTCAGCGGAGGTGGAGGCCATTGTGGAAGGTCAGATGTAAATCTGGTAATATGAAAAGTGGCGATGACACTTATATGCCCCATTCGAAGGCGTTAGCGATGCATCGAAACAGTTTTCACCGAAGAACATGCATCGCAAATATGAAGATGCGAGACATTCCAAGAAATGCCGCGTCTGACAGAGAAGCAGCACCGGTAACGTTCTGTATATAAACATGTTTTGATTTACGCCTACAGAGCAGGGTCGATTGAAAACACATCATCCAATTGATCACGGCCTTATTCTGTCTTGTGCTGAAGAGCTTCGCAGGAGAGTTTCATAAAACCGACTGTTCTGCTCAGTCAGTGAAGACAATTTCCATGGAGCGGGTAGCAAAACAACTCCAAAATGGATTCTTTTCCCGGAACTTTGAGAAGGTTACGGTTCGCGGATGCTCGTGGCGGGAGCTCTTGTTCGTGAGACATGCATGATCCGTTGGAAGGTGTTACTGATGTGTCCAAATATACAGTCTTCACAGCATCATGCATCGCGTCATTGATCAAGGTGGCATGTTTTGATATTCCCGGTGTGTTTGCATGTTCCCGGTGCGCGGGGCGGTGTTTGCATGCGCTAAATCTCTAGTTTCAGGTTGGTCTTGGGGCTGAGTTAACAGCCACAAGTCTATCACCAGTTGAAAGCTCGTGGTTTTCGGTTCTCCTGCTGATCGATATCCCTCTCCGCAACTCAAACGGTCGAGCCGCACGACCGATGACACCTCCAACTTCGGACGAAAAGCTTGTCACATTTGAAGTGACATTACTCTTTCGGAACTGAAAATGCGCGCCATCACGGTCGCCGCGCTACTCGCCGTTCTAGCCTTATTTGCTAGTTCGGTGACCGCTGAAACACCTGACCCAGAGGATCACACCTTCTTTTTCCCCATTATCAGGTTGGTTTGAAGTCATTGAAAGCAACAGCACCTAGTATGGTGCCTCTTTGCCGTAATGACTCTCCAAATATCTCTCCGAATGACTCCCTTTCCGATCGAGTTCGCTGGGATGTCCGTTGCCGATATTTGACAAATCCTGTCCAGGGAACACCATGTTCTTCTACTACAGCTGCTGTAGGCCGGACCGCTCAGGACTTCACGGCTCCGATCCCACCGAATGCTGCATCAGAGTCCAGCCCTGGATCGTGGTCATCGTATGTCTGCTTCTTGTGGCAAGCTTCTTGCACTGGCTCTGTCGCTGCCGATAATTCAGTCGATTTTAGGTTTATTGCACTGTACCATTCGATTTAAAAGATAAATGAAAGATTGCATTAGACTATACAAGTTTTAAGTTTTATACAACACAAACATTTATGATAAAAGATAACCCGACACACAAAGAAAACATAGGGGGGGCCTGGCTGGCTATTCAGCTCTCTCGCGTTTTGCTCCCTCTCCTTCTTCTTCTTCGTCGTCGTCGGCGGCGGTCTTGCGCTCGTCCTTCTTGAGGGGGATCTCCAGCCACTGGGACATCTCCTCGGCCGTGCGGCCCTCCAGGTTGTTGGCCGTGTACTTGACCAGCGTGTCGATCAGGTCGGG
>JADLIF010001314.1:0-22027 GCA_016648015.1 Steinernema khuongi
ACGCTCTATGTACTTCACTGCGGTTATCATCACGCTGGCCAACTGTTGTTTGGGCATTCTAACCACTTTCATTTACCGCTACATCACGCTGGCCTTCTCGAACACGCCAGCCAGGTTTTACAGAGCCTGGGGCTTCTTGTGCTTCGTAATCTTCCATTTGCTCACCTCGTTAGTCATTGCTGTGCTGTTCTACTCTGCGTGGCTGCCTACTAGCGAGTATCCCAAGGAAGACCTTCCTGAAGACACGCAAAATCTCTGCTGCTACCACCCAGAAGGAGCCAAACTCACAACTATTATGTACTTCTTATTATGTAACTCACAACTATTATGGCTTTCGGCTTATTTTCTGTGGTCATCACCCTACTTGGTGGACTCTGTGTTCGCGAGCTTTTCCGGTTTCACCTACCGTAATAGGTCATAAATTTCCATGACCTACAGATGTTTCATATCACCTGCGAGATCTCCATACTCCCTCCGGCCTACAGGAAACGCTTTACAGACAATGAGACAGTAGACACCGTCTTCTGTCTGAAAGAGGCAAGCAGGCGCTTCCCCGAATAAATGCTCTCGTCTTCTCCAGGCGAACCTTCGGAAGTGAACAAATAAGAACTCTACTTACCTTCGAAAACAAGTTTCTTAATAACGCTTCACACGTTTTTTTTAAAAAAAGCCAAAAACATTCTCACATCTACTCTTATTAAATTAATTACTTTTCGCGATTTCCCAAGCGACAGCCTATCGTCACCACTTAGTAAGCGCTACACTTTGCTCCAGTGGTGTCGTGTTGCTACCATGAACGAAGAGGTGACATTCTTCTACAACAGAATACTTGACCTTACCGCCTTTGGAAGCATGTTGACCAAGCCCTTCTGCCTTTACATAATGACTGCAAGGACTCCCAAGTACATGCGGATCATCTCCTACTTCATTCTAAATGAGCTACTGTGGAATTTCCTCGGCAACCTGCTCTACACCTTAGGCCATCCGCTCCCGATGATGCCGTCCGGGTGCTTCCGCCTTGACGGCTTGGCTTCCAACTTTCTGGCAACAGAGTTCCAACGTTTTCTGTACTTCACTGCAATTGTGATCACTGTGATCAACTGTTGTTTGGGCTTTATCCCCACTTTCATTTATCGCTACGTCACGCTGGCCTTCCCCGATGCGGCCGCCCGTGTCCACACATTCTGGGGCTTCTTATGTTGCGCAGTGCTTCAGTTGACCACCTCATTTTTTGTCGCTATTCTGTTCTGCTCTGTGTGGCTGCCCACCAGCGAGTACATAGGAGAGCTTCCCAAAGACACGCGAAATCTTTTCTGTTATCAAGATGGACCAAAACTCACAACTATTGTGTACTTCTTCTATGCTGCTTTTGGATTCTTTGGTCTTTCCGTCACCCTACTTGGTGGCCTCTGTATTCGCGAGCTCTGGATCAAGAAGAGCGTCTTGTCCAAGACGACTTTGCTCCTGCAGAAGGAGATAGTGAAGAACCTTCTGATCATTACCGTAACAACCTTCCTTATCGGCAGTTTGCCTCTCGTCGTTGAGGTGTTCTTCATTTACAACAGCAGGCTGCCCTTTGCGCGGATAGCTGTTTCCATCTCAGCGTTGTTCCCTCTGAACTTCGGAACCATCTATGCAATCTTGATCTTGACATTGTTTAAGTCCTATAGGCAAGCAGTGATTGGCATTTCACGTTCAGTTCTTCAAGCGTTCAAGAGAGTCTGTGCGCTGTTTAAACCTTCTCAAGACACGTCGTCGACCGTTATGCCCCTCCCCCTTGCAAGTCCACCTCATGCTTTCTATATTCCGAATTCGGGAGTACAACTGCCAAGACCCTCTGCCTCCACATCTTTCTTATGAAGAATACGTCTTCTACTTCGTTATAAACGAACTATTTTTCAATTTCCTGTGAGGGCAAGAATATATTGTTATATATCACACCGTAAAAACGTGTACCAGCGGCAATAAGAAGCGAACTTAACATACTGAAATGTCTCGCGTGCTCACCATCAAGAAGCTCGTACAATGCTTGGATATGTATAGAAGAAAATATGGACCTGAGACCACTGAATCCGATGATCACTCTAGGCTTATCATAATAGCCTTAATTTATATCATAATAGTGAGAGTACCATGTATCTGATTAGGATAGCAGTTCTAATCAGTTTGTGTAGCCAGGGTAACACTTACCATATAGTAAACCATTCATCACTTTTTGTTGCGCTTAAAAAACACGTATGCGTCATGGTGAGGTGATCCTCCTGAACGAATGCCAACCATAATCGCATTATATCAAAATGGCGAACATGTTTCGGAGCGTTCACTCGCCACTCGATCTCCACTCCGATGCATTGCGTCGATCAATGGCTGCTTGCTATCCTAGTTTGTGCCCTTGCTGCATCTACGGCTACTGAGACCGAAGTAAATACTCCATACGGCCAGATCCAGGGCTTCCAAAGTGGATCGGCCTCAGTCTTCCTTGGAATTCGTTATGCTAAAGCACCCATCGGAGATCTGCGCCTGGAGGTTCGTCGGATGCATTGGTATAAGTGAAGAAAACACAGGTTTAGAAACCCATTCCGGTGGATCCTTGGCGCTCACCACTTCAAGCCACTTCTTTCGGCGCCTCCTGCTACCCGGAGTTCCGCCGGAATAACTTCCAGAACTTCTCGCTCAGCGAAGATTGTCTCTTCCTGAACGTCTTCTCCCCTCAGAACGCTCCATCAAAGTGCCTTCCGGTGGTCGTTTTCTTCCACGGAGGCTCCTTCATGAGGGGCAGTTCCTCGGAGCTCGGCATTGACGGCATTCTCCGCAACTTCGTCTCTCGTGACCTGGTCTTTGTCACCGTTAACTACCGTCTCAGTGTACTCGGATTCGTGACTACGGAAGACGACGTTCTTCCCGGGAACCTCGCCTTCTGGGACCAGACGGAGGCGCTCCACTTCGTCAAAAAGGCCATCTCGAGTTTTGGAGGAAACCCTAATGACATCACCGTCGCCGGGAGTAGCGCAGGCGCCGCAAGTGTCTCCGCTCTGACCCTTTCTCCTCACTCCAACAGTTGGTTTCCCTTCACCTCTACTAGAGTCTCCGCTTCAGAACTGTTCCAGAAAGCGATCCAGATTAGTGGATCAGCCTTCGCTTTTTGGGCTATCGGATCTCCTGTGGGTGAGCAGAGTCGTCTTCTCTTCGAAGCTCTCAACTGTCGAGGAAACTCTTCGGCGATCAAAGATTGTTTGAAGGGAAAGACCATGGACGAGATTCTTGACACAACCGAGGTCATGGTGAGTCTAACTAAACAGTCACTACTTCTTGCTCTTTCCTTCACGTGAACACCGTAGTCATGCATGCTCTTTATTGTGAGTCTTAAGAGTGAGAAGAAGAAGGAGGACGACGAGCTGCCAGTTACTGGTGGCTGACGAAGACGGCCGAGCGGGGAGGGCACGGACAGTAGGCGGCGTCGTTTCCGGGGAGACCGGGTCCTCCGGGGGTTCCGGGCTGTCCGTCGACTCCGGGGGTTCCAGGCTGGCCGGCGGGTCCCTCGGGTCCTTGGGGTCCGGCCTCGCCAGGGGCTCCGTTCTCTCCGTTGGCTCCAGGAGCGCCAGCGGGTCCGGGAGCGCCAGGCGCTCCGACGACTCCGGGCAGTCCCTTTCCTCGCTGGCCGTCCTGGCCGGGGGCTCCGGGCTGGCCATCGACTCCGGGGGTTCCGGGCTCGCCGGCGTCTCCGGCCTCTCCAGGGGCGCCAGGCTGTCCGTCGTTTCCGGGGGCACCAGGGGATCCGGGCTGTCCATCGGGGCCGGCGGGTCCTTCCGGTCCGTCGGGTCCAGCGGGTCCGGGCTCTCCGGCGGGGCACTTGATGCACGAGATGGCCTGAAGGAATGGGATAGGACAGTCGGGATTCGGAGTGACCTACTTTGGGAGGGCAGGTAATGGGGGCGTAGGTGACGGTGTTATCCTCTCCTGCGGGTCCAGGAGCGCCAGGGGGGCCGTCAACTCCTGGTTCTCCGGCGGGTCCGGGGGGTCCAGGCGGGCAGGTGACCTTAGGAGGCTCACACTGGCACCAGGCGGGCAGTCCGGAGAAGTCCTGACGCTTCTGACGGAAGATCGAGTTGAAGGGGTTCGTGCGGGGCTTGGTCGGCGGGCTGACGGAGAGCTGGATGTCCATCATGTCGGTCCAGGCGCTGTCGGTCTCCACGCGGAAGACCTGGACGCCGTCCATGACAGCGTCGTGGGTCTCGTTGATCGTCTGGTAGAGCGAGGGGATCACCAGAAGACAGGCCAAGATGGCCATCGTCGAGCAGGCCGAAGCCACACCAATCAAGAACGTCTCTTGCATCGTCGAATGCGTGCCTACCCATCGTCATCTCCTCCTTTTATATCCAAAGGTCGCTTCTTCTTCGGCCTCTTGGATCGCTCCTTCGAGCATGCTCCGCCTTTCATAAAGCGTTCTCTCGAGCGTTTCAAGAGAAAATCGCTATCTTGTTTGGCGATAGCGCTCCGTTTTCGACTTTTTCGCGTAAACAAAAACCCGTTCTGGAGTGCCTGAACGGTTTACTCCCAAGGTTGCATTCCGAGTGTTTCCTTATGACAGCGAATGCGCAGAGAAGGCAACCAAATTACAATCGAAAAGGACCCATAACAGTTTTGACCTTCAACAATGCTAGAGTTGCATGAAACACCACGAGAATTCACAAAAGTGTGATCTTCCTTTATGTATAGAGTTGCTTCTAGATGGACGTCCCCTTAGGATCCCTAAAGTATTTCGATAGCGTCTCTTTAGGGCCGTCGCTATGAGCAAATGGCAGGGATGCGTTACCTTCCGAGGCTGGACGGCGACTTTTTGCCCTCCAATTTGGAGACCCTTGTGAGGAAGGCTCCAAAAGTACCATCTCTCACCGGCGTAACTGACGCAGAAGCCGGCGTCTTCGGTGGGTGCATTCACCTCGTCCGTTATTCTTCCTCAGTATTCACTAGGTCGAACCGAACCTTCATCACAGTGACCCCAGCCGAAAGGTTGAACTACAGCAGAGCACAGCTAGAGAAGGTCTTCGACCACTTCGACGCGACTGTTCCAGGCTTGAAGCCTCTTCTGGAGGGATTCTACTTGAAAGGAAGTGAGAATACTTCGACTTTCTACTTGACCCAGCTGGTCCAAGTATGCCCAAACTGTGGCCATAGTCCAGGATGGTTTCAGCTTGTCAGCGACCTCGCCTTTACCGTCCCTTGCTACCAAGAAGCTTCGATGAAGAAGGACCACGACTGGCCTGTGCACCTCTTCGTCGAGCAGTTCTACGACGGTGACGCACCTCGCGACGAGATCCCCGTCCCGGGTAGCTTCCACACGAACGAGATGTCCTACCTGTTCGACGTGAAGCCGTCCTTCCTCATTCTTCCGGAGACCAAGGCTACGGTAGGGGAGGCGTTCAAGAGGAACATGCTGGACGGCTTCATTTCTTTTGTCAAGACCGGGTAGTCCTTCTCTTCTATGTTCTATGACATTATGCTAAGCCTTTAGGTCCCCCAGAGTGGATAGGACGGAATGGCTTCCGATCTCCAAGCAGGAACCCCTCCGTTACATGAGCTTCAACGAGACGAGCTCGATGGAGCGCGGATTCTTCGAGGAGTCGGTGACATTCTGGACAGAAGTAGTCCCTCAACGATTTGATCGCGGCCTTCTAGGGAGTCTGCTGCCTGCTTTGGATATGTCGAGGAGCTTCGGTCCAAGACAGGAAACGAGAAATGGGGCGAACAGTTTTTTCTACGTATTTACAAACGTGTGTTTAATATTGGCGTTGTTCTGGCAACTTCTTGAGTAGTAAAAGGAGTAGAAGTTAAAGTTGAAGTTAAGCATGCCTGCATGCTTGACGAGTGATGGCGTTGGCGTTAGTGTTGTAATGTGCGAATTGTATGAGATTTACTTGTGGTCCTGGCAAGATCTAATGATACTCAGTTAGGGACGGTCTGTTTCTGGGGTCTGCTTGTCGCTATTCCAAGTTGGAACAAACTCCGAAGCGGGAGAAATATATTGAAGCAAGGGAATCCTTGGATGTTGGTTGTTATGAACAGACTCTGGATCAAAGTTACGGTTCTGTGTATGTTTTTTTCGTGTAAGTTCCAGTTAATGATTAGCTCATTACAGGAACACACCAATCCCACCATTTCAAGGAATCGAAGGAGCTCCGAAGCTGAAGATGATGGAGATGTATAAAGAAGCCGCTTTGTCTGAAACCCACAAGCTGGAGATTTTTGAAGCTCCGGAACTGGAGAAATTCGATGCCTTGAGTGTGGAGGAACATGTTTTTGCGGCGTGTTATAGCTTGTGTTATGTTATCGCGTGCATTGATTTTCTTTTATAATTTCGCGTTTTAAATTCTTTCTTTTCAGTGACCCAATAATGAGCGCTAGAGGTAATGAACGTCGTCAAAACTCCAGAGCTGGCGAGGTAGGTCAATATCTGCATGCAACCACCCAGATGAAGTTTTCATCACGTTTATTTTTTTTTTCTGTTTTTGTTTTTTTGTTTTTTTTTTCATCTGTTTTTTTTCAGACTGCACGCAATGCACGCCGAGGCCGCCTGCCCGCGATGGAGCCCTGGGTCCGCCATATCCTTTGGCGTTTTCACGGGCTTCATCCGGACATCCACCTTGGATACAGCGATGCTACACTCCGTGACGTGCGAACACTGTCCAGCAACTTGTGCTGTCATGGAGTGGTTTTGTCGCCAGACGAAATCACGGACTTTATCGCTACCCGCTACTCACACATAGAGAGCCGTGCATGTCCGGGATCGATGCTCGGAAAGAGTTCGCGGGCACGCGGTGATGCTCACAAAGTAAGTACTATTTTTCTCTGCCAGTTTTACAAAAATTTTCCAGGCTGAACATGGAAACTCTGAAGCCTCTGAACGCCGTCACGATGGAGTTCGAGAATTCTATCACAGAATCGACGGATGGATCAGGATCGACGCTGAGGGTTACTACAATGTGGTTAACCCCGTCAGCTATGGTCCATCAATCCAGTACCGCGAACGCCTTCCCCAAAGCGTAAGTTCCCGCTCCTGAACTCTTGCTTATTAGACTTTTTAGTTCCGAACTGAAGCTGAATTCGATGCTGTGGTACCGGGATACACCGGCATCAGCAACTGCACGCCGGTGATGGAGTTCCCCAACCTGCAGCTCGGCAACGAAACGCGGGAAGAAGCGGCAGCGATTGATCAATTTTATATGGTTCTGGGCAAGGGACGCGTCGCTCAGTTCAAACCGGTACTGACATACCGCCAGATGCTGGAAGCTTCGTCGTTCGCACGCGGCGCTCAGGTGTGCCCGGGAAAGTTCATGCTGGGTCTTCGCAACAGGAATTTGCGTGGCTTCCGCAAATTCTTGAAGGATGACCAAGTTCAGCACTAGGCATACCATGGAATGGGTCATTGACTTTCTTTGGATTTTTAAAACATCGGAACTGATGAGAAAAACATCGGAACTGATGAGAAAAATATCGGAACCGATGACACAAGCAACCCGATGCCACCTGGATTTGTTCAATCGTCCTTCGTCATGTTTTGTCAACCGACTACCACGCTACCGTGCAACTGTGAAACACTGTAATTGGTGGAATTATTGTACATTTTTCTTTGAATCAATTGTAATTAAACTGTAAATAAAAATTGCATTTCACCTTGCGTTGCTTGTCACTGGTCATCTGGTTTCTGCGGTCTGTAGGTGCCCCGGCTGCTAGAAAGTGGTTTACTTGAGTGGTACAAATTGTGCGGACCGGAAGTCTTCACCAATGTGAAAATTTCTGAGCTATACATTGAGAATATATACATTTATCCTTATAAATATAAATAAACAACCTCAAACAAAGGGAAATAGTGATTTCAGCTCCGTGTTGTCAACACCATTTACTACGGTTTCGCTCCAGAACCTCACAGATTCGCCCATAAAGTCCTTCTTCATCTCACAGTTCACGTCAAGGGACAAGTAGTCGAAAGAAGAGGAGGTGTGGTCGGAGGCGAGCGACACCGGAGTCCACTGGGTGGAGCCCACGAAGGGCTGTCTAAACGTGAGTCCCACAACGATCCCTAAGCATGCGTGCTTACTCGTGTTTGACGAAAGAAACGATGGCTTCCGCAAAGTTCTTCTTGAACTCCTGATCGCTTTTGTCGTCGAGGATAGGAATCCTCGGTTCGATTCCAAGGAGGTAAGTAATCTCCACGCTGTGGAAGCTTCCTTTCACAGGAAGTTCCATCTTCTCGGGCGATCGGCTGAAGAAGCTCTCCAAGTAGACGTAAATTGGCCACTGGGAGCGGAGCTTCGCTGTGACTTCTTGGTAGAGGGGGACGACAATATCAATGTCGCTGATGGACTGAAATCTCCTGCTTTGGGGTTCCCATAATCGGGTATACCTGAATGTGGCGCTCAAGACAAAGAGCGTAGTTCTGACTTTCAGAGTAGTTTATCCCAGCGGAGTAGTGTGCCTCAAGAAGGCCGGCTAGGCCAGAAATGTTCTGAGCGGTGATTCTCAGCGTCTGCTTCAGAGCCGTGAGGTTGAATGAGTTCCATTCGGGTTTAGGTACCTCAATGTAGTTGGTGCCGTAGCCAGTTAGCACTGAAAAGCTCTGCTGAGGAAGAGATGAAAAAGTAGGTGACTAATATGTGTCTTATACCTGCAACCTGTTCTCAAGTGAGTTCTCAAGTCCGCATATGAACGTAATTTCAAGCTTTTTCCAGTTTTTACTTTAAATTTGAAGGAATAAGTTTTGCCAAAAGCATTACCAAACAGTGTATCGCCGTTTATGTGGTGGAAGTTTGGCAGGTATCAGCAGTGGAGGCTTCTAGGAACCCTTTAAGCATGATAATTCAAAGATCTGTTCGTCCTCGGTTTTGGGTAGGGCAAGCAATAAGCACACAGTCACAGAAAAACCGCACCTCATTTGGAGAAACGACCACTTGCTTTCATTCAAGCATATCATTCAAACTAGTTCTGTGTTTATTAATATCTAGAAATCTAGGTTCATCTAGAAATGTGACCTACCAAATCCGCCCATTTCCTTGTCATTGACTCCGGTGATCGTCGGCTTCTTGGGGGAGGCCTTAATCAAGGAGTAGACGTCTTCCGGGAAGAAGTCTCCGTCTATCCTCGGGTGGAACGCCGCGATAAAGAGATGATTGAAGTCAGCTTTCTGCACACGCACTTCATCTTATCTGATGCAGTAAGGCCCACCATTATCCTGTGAGTGTTCACCAAGTCGTCGACCGACCTCTGCTTCAGGCACATCTTAGCCTCCGTGGAGTTCGTGGGGTTGCATCCTATGAGCGCTATAAACTCCTGACTGTGGTTCTCTTTGTACATAGCAAAACCGGCGAAGAGCGATCCACTGATCTGCAGGGCTTTGGCAAACAAATCTAATAAATGGGTTTCCATTCCTGTTCTGTCCAGTCTTACCTCTAGAATGCGGAGAGATGGATAAAGCTGAGACGCTGACAGCTGCGGAACTGTCTCCGCCTACCGTAATCCTTTGGATGTCTCCTCCAAATGCAGGGAGCACCTCGTGGAGGAAGTCCAACGCCGCCTTCTGGTCCCAGAGACCGAGGTTTCCGGGAAGCACGTCGTCTTCCGTTGTAATAAATCCTAGAAATGGTGATCAATGATCTTAGTCTTAGAATCGTTGTGATCTGAGCCCCTAAAGCCTGATTTCCTACCGAAAGGTCCTAGGCGATACTGTAGGGACACGAAGACGATTCCCTTCGACACGAAGTTCTCGATGATGGTCGTATAGTTGTAGCTCGCAGCTGAGCCGGCCTGGAATCCTCCACCGGGCATGAACGCCAGAACTGGGTAGGGACCGTTCTTTATCTAAAACGGTATACTGGTTCTTCTTGCCTTCATGGCCATATGTACCTTCTCAGGGGTGATGATGTTCAAGAAGAGGCAGTCTTCACTGTAGTCTCCAGGAATTCCGTAGATTAGCAAGCCGGGAACACACGCAGCTCTATACTCTTTGGCTTCGAGGACTCCGCTCCACGGATCGACTTTTACCGGTTTCTGAATGCAAGTTACTGCTACTGCAGTAGGACAAGGAGCACCTCCAAGCGAAGATCTCCAATGGGAGGTTTTGCGAAGGGGATTCCGAGGAAGACATTTGCCGAGTCGCTTTTGAATCCTCGAATGGCTCCGTAGGGAGTGTGGACTGTGGGTTCTTCTGCTCTTACGTCCCATAGCAGGCACACAAAAAACAATACGATGCAGTTGGCAAGCAACATCTGGTAAAGGGGGAATGAATCATGGAAGATGGCAGCAAATGGAATGTTCCACATACATACTAGTGTGCTCTGGTAGTAGAAAGAAGTTTTAAGAATTAGGGCCTGGAACTGTGCAACAGTAATTGTAAGTATTCACGGCTGTCGATAAGCATGTGAAGATTAGGGTTGTGTCATCAAGACCGATCTGGTTCGGTTAAGCAAGAACGTTACCAAATGACAAATGAAGCGGACGAAGAAGGGATCCATCATTGACAAGCAGCGGGGAACCAACGGTCAATGCAACAATATCGAACCGAGGTGACTGTTTATTGTGGAAGAGCTTGTACTTCTTATCAATCGAGAAATCGAGATCAACATGTTTGGGAGCGGAGGGCACGATAAGCTAGAATTTTTTTTAAATACGAAATAGTATTGCCTGGAGGGGTGAGCAAGTAGGAATGTTAACCACACCAACGCTGACAAGCCCTCAACCGTTAGAAAGCGTGCAGAAAGCGGACTTCAACCGGTTGTTGATCAGCGCCTGTACTCCTTGTCAAACATTGGCAGGAGTTGTTGTGTATAAGATGTATACGACTTCCTGGACAACGACTTCCTGGGTGCACGACGCACCTAATGGTGAGGGTTTAGAGAAACTGAACAGCGTTTGCTCAGTCAACATTTTAACTTGTTTACTGTTCCAGGCTAGCTCCCGCTTATCGTGTCCTTCCTTGCCACAAGACATTGATCTCGATTTAGTCACACATCCGGAATGTTTGATAAGAAGTACAGGCGGTCAACGCATTCTGCTCACATGCATTTCGGCTTCCATAAGCATTTAGAATGCCAACATGCTGGTGGGATTTATCCAAGAAGTCGTGCATCCAGGAAGTCGCACACATCTCATACACAAGAACTCCTGTAACTGTTTGTGTTTGATATAGAGTACATACCTTCTAGCGTCAACAGCTGGTTGAAGTCCCCTTTCTGTACGATTTCCCGATTTTTTCTCATGTTACGGGCTTATTAGCGTTGGTGTGCTCAACATTCCAACTTGCTCAACCCTCCAGGCATTTTAGAAGCACTTTACAAGGTTGTACATTGAGTGATGAAGAAGGTAGTCGCTTGTCCTTCAACTTAACTCTCTGAAGCGTCAACCCACTAACTAACAATTCCCTGTGTTTGTTTTGTTCTCACCGTGACCCGCGTGTGTTGGTTACTTCTCGTATTTGGGGCTCTCATCCAAGGTGCCCTTTCATACCAGCATTTCGTCGGACATGATCACCCTTCCTTATCCAAAGTGACTGCCAATGACTAATGTAAGCAGGTTCTGAAGGTTTCATGTTTACTACTTCTCTGATATCTCTCGTAAATGGATATATACATTTATCCTTATAATAATAAATATAAATAAACAACCTCAAACAAAGGGAAATAACGTTTTGAGCTCTGTGTTGGCAACACCGTTTGCTACGGTTTCGCTCCAGAACCTCACAGATTCGCCCATAAAGTCCTTCTTCATCTCACAGCTCACGTCAAGGGACAAGTAGTCGAAAGAAGAGGAGGTGTTGTCGGAGGCGAGCGACACCGGAGTCCACTGGGTGGAGCCCACGAAGGGCTGTCTAAACGTGAGTCCCACAACGATCCCTAAGCATGCGTGCTTACTCGTGTTTGACGAAAGAAGCGATGGCTTTGGCAAAGTTCTTCTTGAACTCCTGACTTCTCTTGTTGTCCAGGATCGCAATCCTTGGCTCGCTTCCAAGAAGGTAAGGGATCTCGTTGGTGTGGAAGCTTCCTTCCACAGGAAGTTCCATCTTCTCGGGCGACCGGCTGAAGAAGCTCTCCACGTAAACGTAAATCGGCCACTGGGAGCGGAGCTTCACTGTGACCTCTTGATAAAGGGGGACGACCATAACAATGTCACTTATCGACTGAAACAGATCGTCCTGCTTTGGGGTTACCAGCGTCAGAGATACCTGAATGTGGCGCTCAAGACAGAGAGCGGAGTTCTCACTCTCTGAGCAGTTTATCCCCGCGGAGTAGTGTGCCTCAAGAAGGCCGGCCAGGCCAGAAATGTTCTGAGCGGTAATTCTCAGCTTCTGCTTCAGAGCCGTGAGGTCGAATGAGTTCCATTCGGGTTTAGGTACTTCAATGTAGTTGTCGCCGTAGCCGGTTAACACTGAAGAGCTCTTTCATCGGGGAAGGGATGTCTTGCCTTATTTTGGAATTGATATAATGCATCAAGTCGAGTTTCCTCGCTAATTTAAAGCCTTTGAAAAGTGAGCTATTAAAAAGCGCATTTTTAAAGGCACCTGTTGTCCTTCAAGTCCCAGCTAGTGCCAGTCCATCGCGCGGCACTCCTTTCGGATGTCGCGCTTTTGTATCCCTCTCCGTTCAGTCCAATTTGTAACTGCTACGTATGAAAAGCTTTTCTCAGGTGTAAGTCCACTTTGAAATACATAAAACGCAAAAGGATGAACGCCTTCGAGTGAACGCCTACTAGAGGAAGTACCGTTGTTAGAGACAAAAAAAAGAGAGAGAGAACTCGTACCGCTAGTTAAACGTCCGCTGTTATACTCATATGATCGCTGATTTTGCATCTGCAGAAGTGACCTACCGAATCCGCCCATCTCCTTGTCGTTTACTCCTGTAATCGTCGGCTTCTTGGGGGACGCCTTAATCAAGGAGCAGACGTCTTCCGGGAAGAAGTCTCCGTCTATCCTCGGGTGGAACGCGGTGACAAACAGATGGTTGAAGTCCGCGTTCTGCACACATTCTACACACTTAGTTGATATGATCCAGAAAGACCCACCATCATTCTCTGTGCGTTCACGAAGTCGTCGACCGACTTCTGCTTCAAGCAGTCCTTAGCCCCCGTAGAGTTTGTGGGATCGCATCCTATGAGTCTCAAGAACACTTCGCTGTGGTTCTCTTCGTACATAGCGAAACCGGCGAAAATCGACCCACTGATCTGCAGGGCTTTGGCAAAAGAATCTAAAAATGTGTCTGTTCCTTTTCTGTCCAGTGTCTTCTACCTCTAGAATGCGGAGAGATTGATAAAGCTGAGACGCTCACTGCTCCTGCGCTGTCACCGCCTACCGTAATCTTCTGAACATCCCCTCCAAATGAAGGTAGTACCTCGTGGAGAAAGTCTAGCGCCAGCTTCTGGTCCCAGAGGCCGAGGTTCCCGGGAAGCACGTCGTCTTTCGTTGTAATAAAGCCTAGAAATGGCGATCAATGATCTTAGATAAGAGTCGATGCTATGCGAGCCCCTAAAGCGTGATTTCCTACCGAAAGGTCCTAGGCGATACTGTAGGGACACAAAGACGATCCCCTTCGACACGAAGTTCTCGATAATGGTCGTATAGTTGTACTTCGCAGCTGAGCCGGCCTGGAATCCTCCACCGGGCATGAACGCCAGAACTGGGTAGGGACCGTTCTTTATCTAAAAGGACGGACCATTCTCCCCTTCATGGCCATATGTACCTTCTCAGGGGTGATGATGTTCAAGAACAGGCAGTCTTCACTGTGGTTGCCTGGAATCCCGTAGATTAGCAAGCCGGGAACACACGCAGCTCTATACTCTTTGGCTTCGAGGACTTCGCTCCACGGGTCGACTTTTACCGGTTTCTGAATGCAAGTTACTGCTACTGCAGTAGGACAAGGAGCACCTCCAAGCGAAGATCTCCAATGGGAGGTTTGGCGAAGGGGATTCCGAGGAAGACGTGCGCCGAGTCGCTTTTGAATCCTCGAATGGCTCCGTAGGGAGTGTGGACTGTGGGTTCTTCTGCTTCAGCATTCCAGACCATGATTAAGCAAATGACTGTGATCAAGTGTAAAATGAGCATCTGAAAAACGGGGAATGAATATGGCAGGAAAAATAAACATTCCAAATAAACGGAATAAGACTTCATTTGATTTAAAAACTGATTTCTTTTCTGGAAACAAAAGAGGAATATGTAATACTCTCCGGGCCAATTGCAAGGGCCCTTTAAGTACACCATGCGATCGACCTGTTGTTGACGAAAACACCTCCAAATCGGATCAGGAACCCCAATCCAGGGAAATTCCATTGACAGGACGTGTTCGAAGTCTAAACACAAAGGATCGTAGGGTTTGGAGAACATCAGCTGTAGTGTAATGTTAACGCTTGATAAACATGCGAAGGAGGGATGCTTTTGGATTGAGCTGAGATTAGGGCAGGTTTTTGTGGTGGTGACGATTGTTGTTTCGGTTAGAACGTTACCAGATCACATGCGAGGCGGACATGGAACGAATCCATTATTGTCAAGAAGTGGAGAAGCGGCCAATGCAAAAATATCGAAATGAGGTGACTGTGGAAGAGCCTGTACTTTTTATCTCACTGATGATTGACTAAATCGAAATCAATATCAATTTTGAAATAGGGGAGGTATGGAGTAATAAACAAGTTAGAATGTTGACTGAACCAACGCTAACAAGCCCTCACCATTAGGAGTTTCCTTGAGTTGAGGAAGAACACTTAGCCGGGTCGGATCATGTTTCGGGAATAACATGACAACATTGACAACACAACACTATCACGAGGGCGAAATTGAACGATAAAGATCTGCTTTATTTATTACAAGCTTCAGCCAAACACGATGTCTTTGCTTGCCAAAGACTAAAGCAGAAAGTAAAGGCTTCTTATTTCCAGCAGTGTCCAGTAGGTCAACTATTTAAAAACTAACGAAGGAACAGTTGTGTAGAATGACGGAAAAGCGGTTGACTCGCGCTTTATTTATTCGTTCATGTCCTTATACAAGTACTCTATTTTGCATCAGCTGACCATCTTAACGAGGAACGTTATCATTTATGGCCACCTACATAACAACAGAATGATCGTCTGCCAATGGAACCACTCGACCATTCAGCTCAAGGTTCAGAGTTTGCTCCCGCGCCCATCAAGATGTGAACACCAATAATTTAAGCTCTGTAACGGGTATTCCAATTGAAACTAAGGAATTATAAATGACCAAGTGAGAGCGCCGAGGACATACTGGAAAAAAGGACTGATAGCTCCTTCCGCGTCGCAAAACTCTCAATTAGGAACACTACATTAACCTTCGAGGAACACACACAAAGACAGGTTTGAGGGCAATAAGTAGCAAGGGGGGTTCTTTATCTTCATTTACACATCTCTACAACTTCTTCCTCAACCTGCTCTTCTCTATCCTATTCGTCTCACTCTTGCCACCCAGCGCTGGCAGGAGCGTCTTCAGCTGCCGCTCGTCCACTTTCGCCGGCAGATCGCGTGTCCAGAACTGGAACGACTCTTCCATAAGGCCTTCCTTCTCTTCCGCGGTGGTCTCCAGCCTAGTGTACCTCCGCGGATGCACGGAATCTATAGGATTCCAAGGCTTCCCTCCACTTGTGGGAACTCCCGTTTTGGCGAAGGAGACGATGGCTTCGACCATCAGCTGTCCGAACTTCTGACTCTCTGCGCTTCCATCGTAGGTGCTCCCTGTTTGAGGGTCGAACACGTAGCTCAACTCGTTTCCGTGGAAAGTGCCTTCGATCGGGATCTCCTCGCCTTCTTCTCGGGTGTAGTAGGCCTCTTCGGCCAGGAACACCGGCCAGAAGAAGGCAGACTTCAGTTGCGCTTCTTGGAGGGCTGGGATGTTGAACATGATATCGCTGGCGAGCTAAGAAATCTCTCTTGCCTCCGTCACACTCGGCTCTTAGACCTTACCTGAGTGAGTCGGGTCAAGAAGAAGGTGGCGTTCCTCTCCCCTTCGCCTTCCCTCTTGACGTAGTACTTGATCAGTTCCTCGTCCAGCACAGAATCGCTCCCGGCCAGATGTTTGATGATCTCCCTCAAGTCGTCTTCATTGTAGTCTTCCAGTCGGATCGATTCCACGTCTACCAAGCTGATGTCCAGGTTTGTCATAGCTGAAGGAGAAAGACCGTCTTGGAACACTTTATGAGACCCTACTGAAGATCCCCATCTCGGCAGAGGTGATCATGGCGAGAGTTGGTATCGGAGGCGCCATCTCCAGGAGCGAAGTGTATGAGTCCACAGGGAAGAAGTCGGAGTCGAACCGAGGACTGTAGCGGAAGCCGAGAAGTCGATCCTTGGCGGGGCCCTAAAGTCACGTTGCTAGAGTTTATCTGACAAGCATCGGTGGTTCAGTGGTAGAATGCTCGCCTGCCACGCGGGCGGCCCGGGTTCGATTCCCGGCCGATGCAAATCCTTTTTGATACTTACGATGTGCACGAGAGCTGCATAGAACTCGTCGATCGATCGACTTCTCAAGCATTTAAAGATCTCCTGGGACGATCCTTCACATTCCATGAACTGCGCCAAGTGCCGACTCTCCCCCACGACGCGTTCGCTGATCGCAAAGTTGGCAAACGACGAGCCACTTATGGTGATCGCCTTGTGGAACAGACCTAAAAGGACATCGTAGATGTACTTTGATCTAGGAAGGGTTGTTATGATCAGAAAGGTGGTCGAAAAATAGAGTCCACCTGAAGATCAACCGCATATTAAGCAGCATTTAACTCATCTATTCAAAATGATTGCTACGGGCGCTGAAACTGCTTCTTTCTTGGAAAGCTCATGACGAATCAAGTCATAGCTACAGTCATAGCTAGAAATGTCAAGTATTCAGCGTTAAAGAATGCATATAGTTTGCTCTGTCACTCACCATTGGAATGGGGAGATAAAGTCAAAGCAGAGACTGCCGCCGCCCCCGCGCTCTCTCCAAAGACGGTGACATTCTTCGGGTTCCCACCGAAGTCCGCGATCACCTCCTTGACGAACTGGAGAGCCAGAATCTGGTCCCAAAGGCCGGCGTTTCCAGGAAGAACTTCGTCTCCAGTGGACAGGAAGCCTGAGAGGTCTTCAGATAAGGAGTGCGGAGGAAACAGGACCAACCGAACGGTCCCAATCGATAATTGAAGGTGACGAAGACGACGTCGCGACTGACGAAATTCTCGGAAATGTTTCTGTACCCATAGACGGTGGAAGTGCCCAGTTCGAAACCACCGCCTTGCACCCAAACGATCACAGGATGTCCGGCAGGGTCTCGGGAGGGGAGTGGAGGGGCGATGACGTTTAAGAAGAGGCAGTCCTCGGAGAAAGTGAGTTCGGCGTCCATCAGCCACGGCATGGTGGCGTAGCAGGAATCGCCGAAACGTGTGGTGTTTTTGGTTCCTTTCCAAGGAGAGATCAGCCTTGCTCTCTGAAAGATCAGATCTGACATTAATACTGGAAAAGTTCTTTAAAAGGACCAGTGTGCGTTAAAGGGCTTTGAACCTTGACCCTTAACCCAGTATTGTTGCAGACATGCTAACGCAGGTCTTCATAGCCATTTCGTGAACCCCAGAAACCCTTTTTGTTTGGTCACATCGGGCTTTGGATTCCGTTGGGATTCGCCAGTGCAGGCATAGAAGCGTGTCAAAAAAGAATGGATTATCTTTTACTACTCGCAGTAGATGAGTTAAATAGCAAAAACTGGTCCATTGGAGTGAATTTTCACTACAGGAAAACTGCTTGTTTTTTGGATTTTTAGACTGGTAATGAGTTGCTTTAAGCAACCATGAGATCACATACCTCGAATCTCAGTGGCCTCTCGGCATACGGTATCCCGAGAAAGCAGTTTGTCAAAGCTCCATTCTTCGTCTCGTGCTGGAACCCTCGAAGCCTGCCAAATTTCGTGCCAACTTCCACATCTTCGGAGCACACCCAGCCGCAGAGGAAGGCGAAATAAAAGACTGACAAGAGCATGGCGCGATTTCTCGACGTGGCGCGTCGTTTTATTCTCCTCTCCGCCACAAAGTACAGAGGTTGGCAGAATTCAAGTTCCCTCTGGTGGAACCGGGGAAGACGTCCTTGGGAGACGCCGGCCGGTCTTTCGACTGCTGGCGCGATTCAGGAAGCTACAAACTTCTTCTCGTGTGTATGAGACCGATCCATCTTTGTGGTCACAAATAACTATATTTATGTGATTTTCGTGTGTTCCCATGTTGCTGAGTTGTGTTGTAGCGCGGAGTAAGTACATGGCGTAGTAACATGGGTGTACATAGTGGACCAGGTGAGCCCTTTCGCGTCCCAATTTGTGATGATTACACAGGTACTTCAAGAGTGAAGCGGAAAATGGCCTTTACAGGCTCAACAAATGTCGAAAACAAGTGCAAATCACAATTAGAAGCCATTGGGGAAACCTGGGACCTGCTCCAGCTGCAGCTCCACTGAACCGTCAAATGATTTAACCCCTTTGGAACTGTTCCACTAACACGTCCATAACCAAATGCTGATTGTTCTCATAGAGTTGAGTGCGAGCGAGTCAAGTTTGTCTTTTGGTTTCAGAGGAGTTGCACAATCTGTCAACAAAAATAGCCAACGCGTGTGTCAAATGCGAGGAGAGCTTCATTCTCGAAGGTGACCTTGAGTAATCTGACCTTCACAGGCGACTTTCGCACCTGTTTCTACTTGATCTAAAGATTAAATTCAGTGTTGCACGTTGCACCGCCGAAAGATTTATCAATAAACTGCATCTTAGGTTCTATCCTCTTTCTTGGCGCTACTTCCTGACTTGTTATCATTGTATTGAGGAAAGAATTTACAGCTCAGATAACGATAATAATTGGCGATAAGAATTACTAAATACGGCTTTACAGTACTACCGATCCAACAAAACAATCAATATTTTGGTGACGATATCTGCCGTTGTTGATTGTTCAGAAAATTCGCAGTTTAGTCAAAATTTGTGTGTGCCTTGACGTCCTTGACGTAGCTTGCAAGAAGTACTTGATGCTCTCGCCCTGGATCTCTTGTTTGGACATTCCAACCGTCCTCTTCTCCTTCGGTGCTCCCGATTTCAACCAATTGTAAGTAGTGCTCCAAGCGTTTGTTGACTTCAAAGAAGACCTTACAGATGCGCTAATAGATGGAATGAAGAGAGACTCTATAGTGCGATTTTGTAGCACACTAAGGATTCTAGGAAGTACGATCACAATCCGGTGCATATCTTCATGTAAACTATCTTCGCCTTTCGGATTGGATTCCGGAAACAGGCCCACATTGGACAAGGGGCTAGATGGGAGTGCGATTGAACGCGCCACTTGGAATATGAATGTTTGGGTTTGACATTACATGGCGTTAAAGGTCGTCTAAAAGCATTGCCGAGAAATGGAAACACCAAGGATGAATCACCATACCAACACCGACCATTGCCAACTCCAGAGTCATTCGCTTTACCAATGCCGCATTCGTATTTTTGCTCCAACGCTATATCTTCTTTTGGAACAGATGTAGGTCATCCTGTGTATCCCATGTAAGACCTCTATTTTAGGATATTGCGCTTAACAGGGTAAACCAGGAACCATCACCGTTTCTACCCACATCTGCTTGGGCGATTCCGGTGGGCCGCTGCTCAAGAAGGACGCCCGCGGCGAGATCTGGCAGCACGGAGTTACGAGCTACTGCTTTAGGCTGCTTGGCGGATTGTGGTACGGCTTTTGATTTTCGTGTCAAGACACTTGTATTTAGCCTGCTTCAGACGCGTTTCTTTCTACTGCGAATGCATACCGGCGGAGGAGTCATGCCAATACGCCATCACGAGCGTGCCTCCTGTGCTACATAACCAACATAGAGAATACGGCGCACCATCTCTGGTGTCAGTAGAAGCACATTTCAACATTTATTGAACAGATTCAGCACTGTTATACGAAGGTGTGCAACTTTAAACGATTCGACTTGTTCATATGCTTTGGAGGGGAAGCAGGAAATATCTGCTCGGGCGATTCCGGTGGGCCGCTACTTAAGCAGGACTTCCGCGGCGAAATCCGGCAGCACGGAATTACGAGCTACGGGCATAAGCAACTCTGATGATTCAATTCATCCTTCTCACTGTTTCGAGAAGAAAAATGCTTTATAAGAAAACTTTAAATAAATGTATTTACTCCCCAAAGACCACAAGTGTCATGGAATGTCAACTGAACCGTCTCCGGGATCGAACTGGAGTGATCCTTAGGGCTTCCAGTTCTTTGCGTGACATTGATCAGTTTCATGAAGCGATATCCAATTTAGGGCCCATCTTCAGTTGACAAATGGAACCAAAGACTGCGGAGTTTCAAGAGGTTTCTGGCGCTATTGTGGACATCAAACAAAAGAGTTTGGCCTTTACGGAGGCACGTGTGGTGTGGCATGCCTAGGCACGGTGAGCCAAATACTGTATTCGTCCAGTTGAGGAGTAGTTTGTCCATGTTACTAATTGTAAGCTATATTAGATTTGATTCTTCCGTAGGGTCCGATGACAAGATCCAGTAAATTGCACCAGTACATCGATTATGACGCATGTGACGGTTAGTGACCAGGCTACTGAGGAGACGACATGTGCCTCCGTTTATTCAAATAAAACAGGGAATACGGACTTAGGAGGATCCTCCAGATGAGAATGTGGGATAGAACAAAGTTTGGTGGTTCGCGCCTTGCAGGTTCAGCGACGAGCTAAGCACGTCAGAGATGGCGGGAGTGGCCGGAAGTCGGGACGTGGAGGCCATCATGAACAGATTCTGGATGATCTGGTGGTGCTGCTGTCGGAGGGTGTCCAGGGAGTCCCTGAGCCTTTGGTTGTCCTCCTTCACGCTGTTCAGCATCTGGCGGAGCTCCTCTTTGCTCTTCAGGTCCGAGCGGATCTAAACGCCGTTCAAGGAGGTCTCAAGTGGAAAACAACTGACCCTGTCACGGTACTTTCTGGCGTACTTTCGTTTATAGATGATCTTGTTCCTCTCGGCCTCGGAGGTGTACAGGTCTCCGACGGCCTTGTCATCAAGACGGGGACGGCCACGCCTTTTCTGGCCCGGCTCTGGGCACTCTGGAGAAGACGGCGTCGTAGACGACATGGGAGGAGGGAATGACGGAAGGGGAGAAGTGGCAGTGGGTTTTAGTGCACACCGTCAATGATAACTATTTCGAAATGTGACAAAGTAAGGAGGAAGGCACGCAAGGCCCACTTGTGTTTGAAGAGCCTTTTTCGGGTTTACGAAGTGTTTACCTACGAATCACCTTAACCTCTCTGCCTGAAGATCTAACCTTCTTGCTAGGAAGAGTTAGTAGTATTGAGTTAATTTTAGAGTTAATAGTCACCCATTGCTGACTATCAGTCAATGATTTCGCAAAAACGGGGCCTCTCCGACACGTCACTCTTTAACGGCGCATTAGTAACCTCGAGTAGTTATGCTGTCACTTCTACTTTGTCAACTACAATGCTGAGACCGCAGAGGAAACATGACATTAACTTGACATCAAGACCATTAATGGCCATAAAAAAGTTTCCACCAGTATGATAGAGTTATTAGCAGAATCACTCGTGATAGGAACGACGTGCTATCAGGGCCAATTTTGAGGGCACCCAACTTACATTTCTTATCCCGTTTGAATGGAGCAGAAGACTTCGAGAAGCTTGTCGTGGAATAGGAAATTTGCCATTTGTGCATCATCAGCGAAGCTTCTTGTTTTGTTATCAGTGTGTCAATGACTCACTCAGTTCGCTGACATCTTTCCAACACAACCCAAGAGGGCAGTACCAGTTCTACGGCTCAACCATCTGCAACTGCAAGAGAATCGACTTGGACACCCCTCTTCATTTCCAATATAACCAACTTTTTGAGCGTTTTGGGACTATTTATTTATTTATTTTTTATTTATTTATTAACAGCTTAAATCTATTCACAATGAATGTAAGCAAGTTTTACTTGATCCCAGTCTGCGGAATTCCATCCTTCCCAATTCTTGTTGAACTGCTTCCAGTCATCTTGCCATCTAG
>JADLIF010001315.1:0-39580 GCA_016648015.1 Steinernema khuongi
GCAATCGACGCAGAATTGTCTGCCGAACAATCCGATACCAAGCGCGTCCAGAAACAACGAAAGTACGCCGAGAATTCTGCAGTTTTCCTCGGCTCCACCGGAAGCCGCCAAATTTTCGCGTCGGGACTACAGAAATGCGATGCGAAAGGGGCGTTTAAAATGGCACTCGACTATACGAAGTGGTCAAAGTTCACTCAAGAATAATATACATACAATACGAGGTCAATCTGCTGTAGGACGGCAGACAACAAAAATAATTTGCTCGGGATTTGTTTCCCATGGTGACAGACAGGTTTTTTTAGGTTTCTCCTTGAAGTCTTCGCAGGAGATTCCGTATTTTGCAAAGGAAAGTTCTGCCCATCATGACGATTGCCGCACCGAAAGCACCGCGCTGCTTAGCATTCAGGACCTCGCATTGCTCCTTGATCACTTCCGCGATCTCCTCGAGATTTGTGCTGCAGTAACGCTCTTCCCAGTCGTCATATCAACAAACTAAACTGGAGAGAACTTGGCGTGCCAAATACTGTTTAACTTACACTGGTCGACTTCCTGGGCTGAAGTTGTCAAGCAAAATGTGAGGAAGATGATGACAACAATGAATTTGGTATTCATTGACATTGCCACATTGGCACTTTGCCAGTCAATTCTGAATTCCTTTTTAAGAAGTTTTCTTATGGGCGGGATTCAGTTTGGCTCAAATGTCATTTGAAAGAAATGACATTTGAGCCAAACGGTGAAGCAGCTATGCAGCCAAGCGCACACAGTGCACAGTCCTTGTCGCGGTCACAGTGGCCTCTCCAGCTGGTCCCAAACTGCGAACCGTCGATGCAGTCCGAAAATTTGCGATCGCATTCCCAAGCCTTTACTGTGGATGTTCTGCCAGCATACATCGTGCTCGGCGCATCTAGATTATGAGCTCAAAATGGTTAAATTCTTGAAATAAACTTACTATACCACTGGCTCTTGTTGCCCACGCCACAGAAGCGTTTGTATTTAAGTAGTCGGGTTTTATCGTACCATACGTGCCGAGAGCACAACCAGAACCCAGATACCGTTTTCTTCTCGGACTTCTGGAGTTTATCCCGGAGGTTGTTTCAAGTACACTTACAAGGGAGCTACACGAAGTGCGATGTTCGGATCGAAACGAACTTTTGCACACGTGTAGACCTATGGGTAGCTAAGAAAACCCCAAAATATTGTCGGCCCATACGCGGTATTCTTAGAGTTACGCACCGAAAATATCTATTCTGGTTCCATATTCTGGAATGACTAATGTACCTTTTTTCAAAATTAAAGCTTTTTTTGCAAAAAAAAACAAATGTTTATTTAAGAATAAGAATTAAGATGATGAAAGAAAGAAGTTTGAAAAGAAATCCCGAGGGCGGATTCGAACCAAAGAGGGTTCGCGTGGCAGTCAAACGCCATAACCACTACGCCATACAGACCTCTCTGGTGAGAGGTTAACGAAGCGTATATATGGAACCAGAATAAACATTTTCGGTCCGTAACTCTAAAAATACCGCGTATGGGCCGACAATATTTTGGGGTTTTCTTAGCTACCTATAGGCCTACACGTGTGCAAAAGTTCGTTTTGATCCGAACATCGCACTTCATGTAGCTCCCTTGTTAGAGCACAAGTACACAAGGCAACCTGCGTTGCTTTCATCGCAAATCGGCGATCATTACCCTAAATATCTATCATAACGAAAGTGTGATTGGAAAGTACGGTATCACGATACCGTTAAAATCGCGTAATTTACAAGGAATCGGAAGAATACCCTATGGTTCCACGCATATAAGCATGTTTCATTCCCAGGCTTTGGGCTGTACAGTCGGAATTATTTGGGAAGAACATGTGGAAGGGGCGCTCAAAAAACACCGAACAATAAATGTGTTTGACACGTAGAGGCGGCTTCATCTTCTGCTAGCGCGCCAGAGACAAGAAAAAGTGATTTATAAAAAATTATTCGGCGTTGAGGTGATTCAACGTCGCGTCATTCGGCGCCTCCCTTTTTTCTATGTGTCATGGCGCCAAGTTTGACGTCTTTCTCTTTACAGGATGGGCGTTTTAAAAGGTTTAGGAGCAGAGGATATTTCAATCTTTCAACCCTGCCGATAAGGGCGTTAAGTAAAAGATCGCTGCGACTGTTGTACTTTTAATCAGAACTACTGTGCACGACAAATCTTCGCCTTATGACCACTGGCACCTCCTAGTAGTATTTTCAGTGTTTGTGACGCACGGACATCCTCCGTCACAGAGAATTCCCATAGGTGCACTTCCCACCACACAGGCCATCGCTGAACAAGCAACTCTGAGTGAGTTGAAAACACAATATGAAATGTCGGGTAGTGCTTTGCCGCAGAAAGAACTTCTTCACGGCAGTGTACGTTACAAACTCCATGAAAGATGAAAGCTGCGAACTCGTAGTTGTATGCATGCGAAAGCCCTAAACAAGCGACAAGGATCAAACGGGACGGGCCGACCGTCCCGTCCGAGCGGTAGGAGAAAAGGAGAGTGTAGAGAAGTTAGAGAAATTTTTCAGTGACCCCGGGGTCATACAACAGAAGCATTAGGTAAAGCTTGATATGGAAAAGGATCACATATCCACGGAGTGGTCGGCTGATCCGAAGGTTTAGGCTGATGCTTATTTCTACCCTGTTGTGTATGCGAGGGCAATCCCTCTGGCTGTCACTAACTTTTGTGGCCAGCTGTATTGTAACGGACAAAAGGCAAACGTCCCAAGATCTTGCATCTTCTAATAACTGCAGTTTCAAGCTAACCGCCTGCATACGATCTTCATAGATGGTACAGCTTCAGTTCCGCGCAATTCCGCCCTTTACTTTAGGAATGATTAGTCGATAGCATACAAGGAACTTCGCATGTGCTTCTGCTGGACATAGTTAGGTGTAAGTTGTAAAAAAGGTAACGCTCTTATTCCTAGCCGATGAGCGTCGTACGCTGTAGCTTGGACACTCCGGCTCTTCAAAGATGTTGCCTATCTTAATAGCCTAAATTCCGTCAATTCAAACGACTTGTGGAAGACAACGTTCACCGGCTAATTCGTCACTGGGGCCTGATCTTGTTCTAATTACGCGCGGCGTGGGAGACGACAAAACGTTGGGCGATGGCCTCGGGCGATGGGACATTGCGTGATAGCGGACGGCAAAGGACAGCGTGGAAAAGCCGAGGATAATCAAACACGACTCCCGGCATCACCCCTTTACGATTCATATTCGGTCCCTGGCTGTGGAAGCCCGTAGCGTCTCCGTTTTTTGCGGCACAGATGCCTCGAGTGGCCGGCGAGTTAATTAGTTTACAGTATCGCGCGTCGACAAGTGCCGTTGCGCAACTCTCGCCTCGTTCGCGCGCCCTGTTGGTGACCTCACGCGCGCACCCGTGCAGCCGACCGGAAATCGAGTGCTGTTTGTTGATCGCGTCTCGCGATAGCGCATTATTGCATTAGTTGCGGAGAGGCGAGAGTCGATTGGCTTTGTTCATGCAGTGCACTTGACTGAGGATTACGGTAGCCTTATGGCGTCATCGAGGGGTAACGGATCCTCATCGGTCGCAAATTCCTAATCAAAACATTGGAACAATGGCGAAGTGACTCTAGGCATGCTCAGTTTGAGGAAGGGAAGTCAAGGATGCAATTAAGGTCCCAGATGGAGATCTTGAGGAGTATCAAGTTTTGTGGATCCTTGAACTCTTCTTATACACTGTAAGCCTGTAATTTTCCGGTTAGCCGATGGTTAGAATCCAGCCCAAAGAACCATTCTTTCCCTGGCCATATTTGTGTCGTTCTATATAAATAGAACCGCGGTCCCCTAGCCTCATTCAGATATAAGCATAATTCACTCACAGTAGGCTATGTCAGCACGGAGGTGGTCTATTTCTGTGTCCATTGTATTTCTTCTGTTTTCGCATGACTCAAGTCACACCTTTAGGGACGAAATCAGTGTATCAGGGACAACTCTGGCAAATCCCTTGGGAGGGTTGTGACACTTAAGCGGATTTATCTTGCCGCTCCCAACCTAATAATACTGCGGTGTTTCCCACGCGTAAAATTGTTGTTTTGATGTGAATTTGGTTCATCTAACACTGACTTACCCTTTTGATAACATAAAAACATTAATGCAGAAGTCCGGAAGCCTGACTAAATAGGAGGAGTTACCGTACCTTTATGTCGCGTTTCTGGCATGATTCAGCTATGTAAAACAGGATGAGTTCTTGCTTATCCTGTGATATACTTAGCTTGTTGTTGTGCTGCACTTTGTGTCATTAATCTGTCACATCCTTCGTGTCCTTTGCGATGAAGTAGCTGTTTCTTTTGCACTATGTTTATAACTATGTAGAAATTCGTTGCTAAAATGCGCTGCCGGGCAAGATGATTGTCCTAGACTCTATTCGTGCCACTTATTGTCCTATAGTTCATCTTATGAGCACTTAAACTTACCACTTATGATCTTAGTAACTAGAAGTTTCACATTGGTTGTTTCATGTTGGAGGAAAAATGCTTTGCTACAACCTTGAGAATCACGTAAATGTGATAAATGCTCATTTTTTGTTTATCCGATGCTGTTTGGATTCACAGCAGAAGGAAGTGTAGAGCCAATGACCCGGAACATTGCACGCGGAAGAGTGAGCTGTAGGAACTGAGCTCACATCTCAGCACTTACGTGAATCCTTTTGGCACAATAGGTTATTTTAAGAAAAAAGTGGATCACAAACAACGAGCCCGACTCCTTCACAGGAATCCGTGGAGAGCCGTTCCTTCTATCTCACGCTTTCCCAGGTTTTTTTTTCATTAATTCCAACTATCTGTTTCATCCGCGTTTTTATCATTTCATGATCTGCTTGTCGATCACAGCTATCCAGGAATTGTCCAGATCCACCATGGGTCGGCCATAAAAGAAGCTTCTGTCTATTTCCCTAATTTGTCCACGCCCCTTTTATCCAGATACCCTTAGATACCTTTTTCGATCGACCTATCAATTTCCACACTCGTTAACTTCCGTGTCCAGCACAGATCCACCCGAGCCGGGCCATAAAAGGAGCCCCCCGCTCCCTGGAACGGTTCTCCCGTCGTGAATTATTAATCCCCCAGCCGGGTGCATCTCTCCGGCGGCAAAGTGCACCGCGGTATCAATCTCTAATCCACGCGCGCGCTAAGTGGATTGCCCCGCTTAATCCCGTGTATTTACACACGCGTTGCGCAATGTTTGCGTCGCCATTAGGCAGATGCCGTCGAGATGAAAGCGAGTCGCGTGCCGAGCGCACCTGACTCGTCTCCGTTTCACCATTCTGACATATGGACCGGCTCCGGGCTCGATTAGGAGGAGGCTCGGAGATGATCGCGTCGCCGTCTCGACGACGCAATTAATTATCGCCCGCGCGCACCATATCGCTGACTAATTGGCTGAGAGCCCCGGACACGCAATGTGGTGCGCCGTTTCCGAGGGAGGGCTAATCGCGACAGGACGATCATCGCGTAACAACGTTAGCCGGCAGTGACACTTGACAGCCGACCTGAGAATGGACATGAGGGACAGTCACACTTGGCTGGAGAGGTTGATTAGCCTGGGTGGAATGGGCTGGGAAGACAGCTTGTAGTGGTCGAGATGTTCGTGAAGAAGCCTCTCTGCCATGGAAGTTAAAAGTCCATCCTACCGAAAACATTCTCTTTAGGAAGGTTTTTCTCTACAGCTGATCACAAAGCGAGCAACAAGGTTTTTAAGGATCATGGTGGAGTTTGATGAACCGTGGCGACTTTCCGTATGCTCAGTAGTTTTTCACTATAAATACAGGAAAAAGATAAAGTACAGTTACCTGAATGGCTTCCCTAATGGTGATGCGAAATTATGTCGGCAGTAAGCTCTCAGATTGCTTGAGTGGACTTATACAGAAGAAAAGAAGGAACAGTTTAGATCACATGAACCTGGGTCTCCCGAATCCACCACTCGACTATAGTTAGGCAACACATTGCAACTGTTGTGAGGATCCCAATTGGAAACAAGCGTCCACACTCGATGAATTCCCGCATGTTTTCCACACTGCCTTATTAATTCGCTCAACTAACAGCAAAGCGTGAGAAAAGTTGACTTGGAAAGCTTTCCGTTCCCTTAAACGATGGACTGGAGGTCAGAGATAACACTGACATGGATGATTATTTCACTGACAAGGAAACAATAAAGCACTCCAACTTATACTCTACTGCAAGCACACTCAAGGCGTAAAGGAAATCAGGCAAAACATGATTCTTCTCACGGCTTTTCTTCCACAACAAGGAACCTGTGAGCAAGCATGCATTTCGCAAATCTGAGATTCGGCTGTCATCCTCTATCTCTACGCTGCTCAGTGATATGCAATACTGCTTTATTCTCATTTGCCACCTTTAAAGAAAACGGTAGAAAGCAGTGATATTTTCAACCTTAACCACCACAGCGAGCGATACACCTTTAAAAGCGACGCACCACTCTTAAAAGTTACTGTATACGTCCTGGGGCATATTTTAGAACGACCAATTTAGAACGCTTTTTGTTATTTTAGCTTCTCGACAGGCACTACATATAATTAGCTCCATGCCGAACAGCCAAGTTTTCCACGCTAATAACTAACGCACGCGCGTGATCTTCGCCCTTTCCATGGGAAAAAGCGGTCATGACCAAGTCATTGGCTAGTAATTCGAAAACTACGAAACTCTCGTGGATATTTCGGTTCATTCACATTCCACTTTTGGTGCTCTCTGTGGTATATGTATTTCCTTCTCACCTAAGCATGCAAAGCTCATCGTTTTGGGCTTTTGGGCACTAAGATTGTCATACATATATTTTAAAAGTAGACGTGAACCTTTGAAATCGAAAGGAAACCCTGTATAAGCTTTAGGAAACCGTTCTTCCAGGCTTGCATAAGACCAACTGATGCTCAAAATCATAGAAAAGATCCGCTAATCAGCTCCCCCCGACCCATCATGTAACAGATAGCCTAATTCCACTCCCGGATCCGGTGCTAATCCCCTAAGCACTTGTGCGCGTGGCGCACTTCGCCGCCACTCAAGTGTGAACATCAAATATGCGCGCGAAGACGAAATGGCGCTTCTGGTGCGCTCCCTCGCAGCGTCCTCGAGGTGCTGGCGCGCATGAATTCTTCATGAGTATCGTTTACCTCGAGCGAGAGTTGTTTTCGCGCGACGCGGGATCCGCCCACCACCCATCCCCTCTCCGACTCTCGACTACGGTAGCCGGGCTGCGCTGTGCGCCGCCTATCGTAGTCGTGTGCGCTCAGCCGCCTACTTCGCCACTCTTCAGAATGGCAGCTGCGATGAGGTTCGGCGGATTTCGCATCGACGACCTGCTCGAGAAGAAGCTCCAGGACGAGGAGCTGCACAGTGAGCCCGCGGAGACAACTACCACCTCGGCTTCCACGACAGCGGAGGAGAGCAAGGAGGATGACGAGGTAAACGAAGACGAGGAGGAGGAAGAGGAGGAGGAGGAGAACGAGGAGGAGGAGGCCGAGGAGTCCGAATCTGAGGCTTCCGAGCAGCCGATGTGCCTGACGACCGAGGCGGACGAGCAAACGTGAGTGGGAGATGGAAATCAGGAAGTGAATCTTCCTTAGGGAGTAGAAGCGGAGCCTATGCAGGCTAGCTGGCCAGCACAGAAGGAGCTGATTTTTACGATTGAGGGTTTAGGTCACTTTTAATGGCCTTTTTTGCATAAACATATTGCTAAAAATGTTAAAATGACTGCAAATATACTGTTCCAGCGAAACCGACTCCGAATCCTCGCCTCGAACCCTTCCACAGATGCCGTTCCCCGCCGACAACCCCCTCGCGGCCCAGAACTTCCTCCGCATCTTCAACAAGATGCTCGCAAACAGAACTCCCACAACGCCTACCCTTCCTCTTCAGGTTCGTTTTCCAAGGTCCCTTTTCAAGCTTTCATCTCACTCTGTCCAGATGCCAGGAGCCGTGCCTCGAGCGAACTTCATATCGGATTACTTTAACGCGATGCAGTTGATGCAGCAGAAAGCGGTGTTCGCTACGCAACAGTGGCCTTTCCAAATGGGGCCACGACCCCCTCTTATGCCTTCACCAGCCGGTGTAGGCTTTCGCCCGAGACTTCCTACAGGTACGTCAGTTCTACCATCCTATCTAGGGTTGACTATATTTACTACTTGGCGAACATAACCTAAGCACAACTTTAGTGCACCTAACCGATGCGTCTCTGTTCCGTCCTTCCATGTCATCCGGGCGGATACCCAGAGAAGCAACTCCCAACAAGTCCAATGTAAAGAAGTACCGCTGCGACATCTGTGATAAGACGTTCAGCAGGAGTAACACACTCATCACTCATAAGGTAGGCTTGTGAGGCGGGAATCCACTACACGCTTCGTGATCCATTAGGGAGATTGTTATTCGAGCGCCCTACCGTAACCCTAACATATGCAGGCTATGAGATTTGATTCCACTCCAACGTACGTAGGGTCTTCTTGTGCTGTTTTCTTATCGGAAGTATTACATTTAGCGAACTTCTGCAGCTCAAATTGCTCTAGAACATAGACCTGTCAGTTTCTATCATCAAGAAGGTCTTGGATATAAGAGGTGTAAGCTTTGAGTGTACATCTAAGATCGCCAGTGTACTTGAATCAAGATCCATTTATCAGATTCAAACTCTTTAAGTAGAACCTTACAAAGGATCCCAATGAAGATCATGAAGATTGCTGTAGATCCAGTGAACTGAAGAAGCGCTAAAACCCGCGCTTCCCACCATCTGTCCACAGTAATCCACACGGACTCCCCTCCTCCCCAACTGTTGCGCTCGCGCGCGTTGACACGCGTCTTAATCCGCTTAAGTGACCTGACGACCGCGGCGGTGGTCATTGCGCCGGGCCAATTACCAATTACTCCGCCGGCGACAAATCACGCATACGCTAAACGTCCTAAACGGCTCGCATCCACTCACACATATGTCCGCTCGCCTTACCTCACCGATGTTTTATTAATTTGTCGCGCGCTCCAATCCATTAATTGTCACCTCGGTGGCGGAGGCCATCTGCTGCGCTACCGTAATCCACGCGACTTTTTGTTATTCGCGAATCGTCAATTTGTTTTCACGCCGACGCGATGAACTTTCCTTCGTGGGATTCACTCAGAATCAGGGCCATCTCCTCTTCGGCTCCTTTCGAAGCGATTCGAGCGCGGCGCCATCGCGAGAACAAAGCCGCGCCATGCTCAAAAATTCTTTTCACGCCGTCATCGGCTATTCCGCGCTCGCGAGGCGACGCTCCACAATTAGGTGCCCGCGGCGAAGACAAAGGCCCAGCGAGAGTTGCCACGGGAGTTGAAAGGCGCACGGCGGAGACGACTAATCGTCCTGAATTTTAGAGAATCCACACCGGCGAGAAGCCATTCAGCTGCGAGCATTGCGGAAGGGCCTTCCGGCAGCCGGGGAACCTCACCAGGCATCGACTCACGCACACGACGGTAAGGCATGGTGACGAAGGTACATAGTAGTGACAATGTCCGAGCACCTGCAATAGATCATTAGGTCGATATTATAAGCGAAAAAATTACCTAAAGTTATGGACTTTTTGAAAATAGGATAGCCTTGCAGTAGTATTAAGGTCCTTCGGAGCTGATCCACCCTTACCACGTTATCCATCCCCGATGCTACCGTATCCCAACCCTGCTTCGTTCCAGGTAAAGCCTTTCGTATGCAACGAATGTGGAAAGGCGTTCAACAGAGCCTCCAATCTCCACACCCACATGAAGACACACGTGACGACCAGTCGGATGATGTCCTGTTTCCGATGCAACAAGATCTTCTCCTTGAAGTCCGACTACAGGAACCACCAGTGCAGCCAAGCGCACCTGGCGGAGTGATAGAAAGTCTTTGAGTTTTGAGCCTTCATGACCTTTATCCGACATAAATCTCCTGAGTTTAAGCTATTTGTGCAAAAAAATAAAAATAAATGAGATTTAGTGGATCTCAACACATTAGTTACAATCCTCACTTCGTCACCTTCTTTCCTGACGTGTCCTTCGGTTCGTCTTTCTTCGATGGCGATTCCTTCTTCCGATTCTTCTTTTCCTGCTTGGGGTTCGCTGGCTCTGCAGCGCTCTTAGACTTGGTCGAATCCTTGGCGGAGTCGGATTGTTTCTTCTCCTTGGAGTCGGAGGACTTCTTCTCCTTAGATTCAGAATGCTCCTTCTCCTTAGAGTCGGAATGCTTCTTCTCCTTGGGCTCAGGAGGCTTATTTTCCTTGGCCTCGGAAGACTTCTTGCGCTTCGAGGCGGATGATCTCTTTTCCTTGGAGTCGGAACGTTTCTTTTCCTTGGAGTCGGAAGGTTTGTTGTCCTTAGAATCGGATGACTTTTTCTTCTGGCTGATGGGCTCTTTCTCCTCGGAGATCTTTGTCTGTTTGGACTTCGAAGTCGTCACGTTATTCTCCGCTTCCGACACCGTACTTTTGGAGTGGTGCCTAAATGGAAAATGTACATACTAAAAGATCTAAACCTATCAGCCGAGCAATATTTTAGCAACATTTTTGGTGCTGCGATAATATCCACTGTTTGGCCAAAACACTGCAAGTAAAAGCAAAGGAGGAACATCAGTCTCCGTTATCTGATTAAGCTTTGGTATCGGTAGATTTTATACCAAGGTAACACGCTTCTCTGGCCAGATCACCGCTCCGGGGCTGTACTACGTATTCAACAGTCGAATCTCGAAATCAATACAGAACCTGGCTTACCTACTAGACGTCGGTTTATGAGATTTTCTCGATTTATGGGACCGATGAGACTTCGACGGTTTCTCACTCGTGCTCTTGGCCGATCGACTAGTGTGGGACCTTCTGCTACTCCTGAAAATGAGATGAGATCAGAAAAGCCAGTTATAAAAATGAACTCACCTTCTTTTCGAGACTGACGAAGGCACGGACTTCGAATCCGACGGGGGACTCTTCCTCTTCTTGTCGTCGGAAGTCAACGTGGGCAGTGTCGGCTTTTCCTTCGCCGATTCGCCGCTTCCTCGAGGCGCGGCGAGGACCCCTTTCGCGCGTTGAATTCGATTCCAGGCTCTAAAGAAGTACAGATGAGAAGAGAGATAAGAACAAAATAGCTACTCTTGCTGTTCACGGGTACTTTTCGCCTCCGGGACGCTCCTCTTGGATCGACGTGATCGGCGAGAATGGGCGGAACGAACGGAACGAGCGGAATGAGCTGACGAGCCCATCGCTGAGCGAGTCGACTTTTGGCTTCTTGTAGATTTGTTCGCAGCATCGCACCGTCGTTTCGCGTAAACTATGGCGGCTCCGTGGCTTTTTCCTGGCGGAGGCTTCTTCTTCCCGGATTTGGTAGCTGAAGCACGAATAATTAAAAAATCTGAGCTTGTCCCGCACGGAATTCATCAGGCGGCTTCCAACCTTTCTCCCCAAGAAATATTTCTCCAATAACTTACATTTCTCACTTTTCGTCGACTTGTCCTGCGGCTTCTCCACCGGCTGCACCTTCTTCACCACCAGCTTCGACGACACAACCTCCTCCTTCGGCGGTCCAGTGGACCTGGCATAACGTCTCCAAGCGCCGCGCTTCTTGCAGCCGACGATGACGAAGGCGAACGAGGCGAAGCCAACGAGAAAGGCGCTCAACAACGACCACATCGACCGATCGGCAAAGGATTTATCCACAAAATACCCATAACAAGCGCAAAGGAGACACAGGCAGCTCGGTGCAGAGTCTAGACGTCTGGAGCGCGTATCCGCTCTGCACACTGCACGAACATGGAGAGGGTCGGAATCGAAATGAGCACGAGGAAGAAGGAGCTGAGAAGGTAGTCGAGACGCCGCGCGATACGACTCCACAGCTCGGAGCGCTTCTGTCGCTCGTGGAACTCCTGTGGGAGGCCGATGGCGCAAGCGAGGGGCACCGGCTGGTAGACGATACGGTCCAGAAGGAAGAGTTTGAGGAGCCAGGGTGACGGCGGTGGCACTTTGGAGCGGAATCCTTTGCCGTAGATATGCATGACGGGCCAAGTGACCACAGTGGCCGACGTGACAATGATTATGTTGAAGAGGAAGAATTGCACTGGAATGGATTGGATTTAGGGTGCTATGGAAAAGCGGGTTGACTTACATAGCAACGGAATATGTTGAGAACTGTGAGGAACCTTCTCCGACACCACTAGGCTCAGCACGGCCATCGTAAGGATGGAGGTCACTCCCAGAGTGAATCGCTCCTGCAAGAGGTTACCGTATTCCAACCAAGGAGTCACTCTGACTCACCTGTCTCTCGTGCCTCGTGGAGAACCTGGCAAACAGCCCGGCCACTGACAACGCACAGATGATGTAGCTGGGGAGGACCAGGTTTATCACGTAGTGGAGAGGCTTCCTGCTCACCGAAATAACGAATTTCACTTCGGAGACCGCTGTGCTCTCGTGGACGTAGCTCGTCCTTTCGATGCCGACGTCCTGCAATGAGAATTGTCATGATTAAAGCTCAAATGATTAATGTTCGCTGTAACTTCTTGAGCCTACGAAAAAAAAATTTTAAAAAATCCAAATTCGAAATACAGTGAAGATTAGAAGGAATTATTAGCCTTTTAGGCTTGCTCTGCGTTGCCAGCTCGATCGGCGATGGACAACTCCGCCTTTCTAATATTGCCTTTTAAACAAATGTCCAAAGCGCCTTGACTCAGGAAGCGTGCACGCAATTCAACAGTAGGACCCTCGTCAGTCACATCATGACGAGCGTGCTTGTTGTTCTCCATTTCCACGACGCCAATCACATTTCGTGCATCTTTACACAGATTTTGCTGAACTCGTTAATGTGGCGCGAAACGAGCTGATCTCTTAACTTTCCCGCCCCTCAACGCGCAGATCGCATTCCGGTGCAATTTATCGATATACTCAGTGCAGAGTACCCTATTTAACGACCTACGTCATCGCTACAGCTTTCGTCATGGGACGAACCGCCAACCCAACGAAAATCCAGTAATCAAACAAAAGGAGGAGCAAAATAATTCCGATAGAGTATCCACGCTCCATCCCGTATGTAATCTGCTCCCTTCAGTAAAAGACCCACCTTTAACGCCCACTCTTCGTTAGGGGAGTAGTGAGGGAGATGGTTGTTGGACGTCACATTGATGACCAGCTTGTCTTCTCCGTATCCCCAACTGGCGATCTAAAGTTCTTTCGCTCTCTAGAGAGAGACTTTAAAAAGGTCAAGACCAACCTCCAGGGCACACTGCTGGTCATCGAAGGGAAAAGAGGCAACGCTGATGGGACACATGATGGAGTAGAGCGCCGGGTAAGAGCGGACTACGCGGCCACCCGAGTGTATGAGCAGCGGCGAGCGGATGTTCTGCAGGAGATTCTGGTACTCGAGCCTGCAAGCAGAGGATGCGCTAGGAACGGCCGAGGAACGCGCGCACCAACATGTTGAACACGATGAGATCGGGGATCCAAACGGCGTCCATGGGCAGCCACGTCTGCGTGATGTCGCCGAAGTCGGAAGGTTCCCAGCTGAGGGTAAGGTCCTTCCATTCCTAGATTGCAGTGTGGTTGACACAATCCCATGATAATTTTGAGGTTCTATACTCAATAGGATAACGAACTTCGGAAAGTCCGGCTCTTTTATAAGATTGTCATTAAAGCTTCTTATACCGCACTAGTCCTAAGCATCAGTAAAGTATACAATCCCAATTTCATTAATCTTCGCTGCAGGAGTCTAATTAAATTTGGGAGCAAATGGCAGTACTGATACGCTCTTCTCAAATTTAGCATTGTGAGTGCAGCCCGTGGTGAAACATACCTCGACGACGTAGACAAGTGCGTTCATCCTTTGCTTCAGCTCGTCGATATGTACAATGTGGACAAGTTCGATCTCATACTTGATCTCAATTAGGTTGTCCGGAGGGGAGTTCCTCTCGTGTTTGTCCATGAGATACTTGGTGAGCTGCGAAGAAGGTCCCGAGAAGTTGGCTGAAATGTAGAGGGGCGTAGGGCAGAGGAAAGAATGACCCTCCGGGGAAGACAGTAGATTTTAGAATGATTTTTTTTATTCAAAGCAAGAAATAAGGCCTTCAGTTTATTGTTCATTTTTTCGAGCCTTCATTCGACCTCGTTCAATTTTAACTGCTTGAGATAGATGTAAATCAAGAGATTTGCTGATCCTCTCACCAGGTGATCACCACGATTTAAAAAGCAGTTCTACATGTTCTCCATTCCGTGGCTGCTGCAAATATCTACCTTTCGCAAATTCACCTTCTGGACAAGAAGGAATGACAAGAAGTTGGAAAAAATGAATAGGGGCAGTTGGATATTGTGATCGCCAGAGTGTTCCCCAGCTACATTATCATTTTGTCATTATGACTCAATCTCCACTTGACCACCCAGGAAATGAGTCAGGGAATCTCAAGCATTTATTTTGCTCAGTCTATGGGTCGGATCATGCTACATATTAAGGAGACGAATATTGAACCATGTTATACATAGGTTCTCAAAGGGGTACATTTATGACTCGATCTCCTGAGACATGTCACCACTCAAGAAAAATAAAAACGATGTTCCAGCACCTCCACTCTACCTGAGGAGTCCACCGGAATAGACGTGAACAGAGCAAGGCCGACGAAGAGTGGAAGCATAGCCGCCGTCCAGAAACCAACGCCTGCAGACGACGTCTCTGACCAGTCGGCGAATCTAGGACGAACTTCGCTTAAGCTCTCGCCTCCCGGCTCGCAACTGGCGCCTAATTGTTTGCGGATAATTTATCGCGCAATCCCGCGATCACATTGCGACTCGGCGGCAGAGGCGCCGCCGCGGCCCTCCGCCCGACGCCCTCCAGGAGTGGACGCCGCCAAAATTCATACAAAAACTCATTTTGCACGCTGATTTATGCGGACATTCCGGGGGCTTTGTGACGCCCTGGCCGCCGTGGGGACGAACGACTTCTATTGATTGATTCGGATGTCCCTCGGGGACGAGCCGAGGGCAGGAGCCCCGGCAAGGACACATATCATCACAAAGGCAATCCATCATAGTAGCGGAGATGCAGAAACGGATGCAGAGGAGCAACATATGGTGACAGCGGGCTTATCTGCTGGATGTTAATGTTGACAGTGGGAAGAATTTCGCTAAAACAAAGCAGTCCTGCAAATAAAACTTTAAAGGGTACATTTAAGAAAGCAATTACTTTACATTACTATTGCTGTAGCCCAATTTGATACTCTCCATTTTCTACCAGATATTCTAGCAGATTTGAGTTTTAAATATTCAAATGCATGCCCCTAAATGTGCTCTTTAAGAAACATTCCGCTTGATTATAATTTGAGAAGCTCTGTGGCGGCACTCCATGGATGAAAAACGATAGCAATAAATGTTTATTGGAAGCCGCAGCCAGCAGATGACATTAAATGTGAGCCGGCGAAGCTAGATTGATATCTTAGGGGTGATTGTTTGTCTTTTGCAGCCACATTGCAGCAAAAAAACTGTGGGACCCTCTATATATTGGGATGTGAAAGTGGACACTTTGTAAAAACAAGGAAATTAAGAGAAATTGCTCGACTGCTAGGCCAGGTTAGAATTTTGGGTCGTCTCGGGTCTTTGTCCCATATCTGCTAAGGAAGAGCAACCAAGTTCTTTCTAGACAACATTAGGTGGGTCGTCAGATTTTCGCAAACCGTCTCGACAAGTGAAAGGTCGTCGAAAAACGAGACGCCAGCTGACAAGTGCGGCTTCTCAAAAAATTGATTTCCGGAAGCCCAGAAAGATCAAGGTTCTGTGATCAAGAAGAATGTTTTGTATGCGCACGTTTCGTCGATGGGAAAGGGATAAAATGCGATCTTGGGGAGGAGATCGTGTGTACATTGGGAAAGAGCACATGTTTTTGTTTTTGCCTGCAAGGTCGTTCTTTCCACAACTTTCTCCTGTTTGGCACAACTCCATGGTGACTGGTAAGTGAATGTCGCGTTTAACAGTTTTACCTGTCCTTCAATGATGCCCACAAGAATGTAGCAGGTCTTGTATCGGTTCCATAAATCTCTCCGTAAATGTGGGAAGCTTTCACCGATCTAAGGTGTAGGAAAAGACAACCGACCTAAGGTGGAGGTCAAGCTTCTGCAGCTTATGTAGAAATAAAGTAGCTTGTAGAACAAAAAATAAGAACCATCGCCATAAAAATCATAAAAACCGAAAAATCTACCACATCTGGAAGAGCGGAACCACGTCGTCTTTTATTGTTTTCAGTTTGTACTTATATAAAAGTTTAATTGCGTAAACAGCATGCATCTAAGCCCGTCAGTACTCTCACTTGTCAGCTTACCTGACGCCATACAAATCTATTTCCGATTCCACCTTTCTCTGTTAGAGGAGAATCCGCTAGTTTTGACTGCGGTTTTGTAGCTTGATGGTTCTGATAGCGTGAACTTCCGGTCAAATGTTTTCTATCACACCGTTTTAGTGCCTTTATTACACGTCTCTCAATTAGACGTTAGGATGGGCAATGCCTCCCCAATCCACCCTTTTCACATGTCCCCATTTCAGAGTTCATCCTCTAAGAACACTTAACCCCGAATTAAGACTCGGCTCCCCTTTCTGCCTCCTTTCGCAACTCGCATTGTTTTCTGACTTCCAAAGAGCGTTAGTTATCCGCGACGTGTTAATTATAAGTCACAATTCAAGTCGCTTAGCGTCGTCAGTCGAAAAAATCGGTCGTCACCTGGCCTCGGATCACTCTCGGGATGCTCGACGTCGCCACGCTGCTTCCGTTCTGCAAGACGCGATCGCGACGAATGGTGAGTATCTTCTCATAACAACCTTTACCTTCCTGTCCTCCAATCCCCATTCGACGGGGGAAGTCGCCAATTCCGTTGATGGCGCAAGGCGATAAGCAGAGAACCTGTTCTCGAAGAGCGACGCCAACGAAATGTCACAATTCGATACGTTTTACGACCGTGTTTTCGCTCTTCCTACTATAGTCTCGTTAGTCCTTTTTCCAGGCTCATTTACTTATATCTCAAGCAGACACAAGTAAACAACAGTGAATACCGTTTTTCTGGTTTGAAAAAAGGCTTTGGTCCATCTGTCCTTGACTTTTCGTGTTGTTGTTTATATTGATCGCATTTAGGAGTGAATTTCTTGATGAAATATGCATTTATTTAAGCACATATTTTTATTTTTACGATTGTGTTTCCGCTCATGCTACTTTGGTCTCGTTAGATCTTTTCCTTATTAATTCAGTAATCTGACATCAAGAGTACTCTTTCATCACTCAAATATGAATTTGTTTAAGCGCACAATATTTATTTTTTACGACTGTGTTTGCGATCATGCTTCTATGGTCTCGATTGATCTTTTCTGGGTTAATTTACTAATCTCACATCAAGTGTACTTATTCATCGCTTCTGTTTTACGGATTACGGAGCCGGCTTGACCTCCTTAAACTTTAATGCATTCGATGATTGCTCGCCCCATCATAAAACCTAGGAAAGTCCTCAAACAGTCCATCTGGTAAGGTTGATCGCACGCAGGATTGAATTGCTGGGACGTGATTTATCCTAACGGGTAGAAGTCGACGGGTAGAATATTGATATTAACATAAACGTCAAAAATATGACAAACTTTTGCCTTTGTGATACACTTGGCAAACTGGAAAGAAGATGGCTGAGATAGTGACGCAGGTCCTTTGGTAAATAGATAGCTAAAAGTCAGTGCCACTGGAAAAACATTCTGTGCCCCACAACGCAAGTGATTCGTTTTTGAGAAGCGCTTCGTATCATGATATTACGATGTCATGCGACGCTCTAACCATGTTACCGCGTGAAATTCCACCAGAATGGTTCTTTTCCTCATTCACCGTAGTCGCTCCGGCTTAAGCTTTTTGTTGTTCAATTAACCCCCTTTAATTCACTTTCTACTTTATCTTGAACCCTCTGACATCTTCACCTGTACTCTACAGTTCTCAGCAGTTCACATACCGCCACGTTACTCCCGGACTGCACCTGACTTCCGGGTTCGTCTGCTTGCAAAGCGTTCATCACTGTTTCCTGCACATCACAGTCGTTAAAAATCCCATACGTCATATAAAAGGCGCCCCTAGGTCAGATTTACGACGCCGGTTCATTCTAACGACGCCATCAACAGCCTCGGTGCTTCAAGCTTCAACTTTGTCCACGATTCGTGTTTACCCTCCCAAAGGCATTTCCACTCCGCTTTCACCAGCTTAAATGCAATTTCCTCCTTTCGCAACCATCTCCCCCTCGGCCACAGGCGATCCCGTTCGACCCTAAGTGCATTGCCGCCACACGCAGGCCCGGGCCACTTCCAATTAGCTGCTTGAAGGCGCGACCAAGACGATAAGAGGAACGCTAAGATGATCGATTTGCTAATTGGCGAATCGATTTCGGGCGCAAGGTTGCGAACAAGGGGTAAAGGGCGTGCGGCGGGCCGCCCGGAGGAGATTAGCGAGGGTAAACAACGCGGACCGTCGCCCCGCGGCGTCCTTTCTACCGGACGATGAGTCAGCGGCGCTGAGGTGGACGCCTCTGGCGGTGGGCGCCGACTCATTCTTTGGGCTCTCCGCTCGGCGTGCACTGGACTGTTTTCTGGGAAGTTTCTAGGTTGAGCCATAACCTGTGATCTTTGTGTGATACAATTCGCTCTAAGCGGGCCTGGTTTCCGCCACCAAAAAAACAAACAAATGGGGCGTTGGTCTTCATTTGTGACTGTGAGCCTTGTTTTGACTCTAGTTGCTTCATTATCCTTTTAATGGCGCTGCACTGTTAGAAATTCCCTGGGTACTTGGTACCCTTAAATTCTGAATATCCTGCGTGTAATGAGGTCGGACTATTTGATGAATATTGATGTGTATTGTATGCGATAAGATCAATGTTCGATAGCCTGTGATCTATCTTCGCAATCGATATTGTGCTCATGGTTGGCATGTGCTGTGTAACAGAGTGGAATGCTCATAAATTTGCTGTTGCTGATTTTCCTGGAGAATTAGATACTGGAGAAATACATTTTGTTTGCTCTGCTGACTGATAACTGACACCTTTAAAAACAAAAGCCAAACTTTGAACGATGACTCATTTTTATTGCTTATAAGTTACGCACATAAATTGGAGGTCCGCCTCTAACCGTCTTCTTTTATAATGGCCCAGAAAACTACTTTTCTCTGAGCTATTAGGATGCCCAAAAAGATCCAGGTTTCCTCAGTTCTCTTAGCCGTCTCTTGGAGCTCTAGCTCCGAAGGGAACTTTGCGAACTGTTCCGCTCAGATTCGGTTGTCATTCCCATATGTAGTTGTGATTATCCTAACAGATGTGTCTTGAGCCAAAACTTTGGGAATCCCGACCAAAACCGTCCCAAAATTGGGATCGGGACAGATCTCTGCTAACAAGGTAATTCAAAGCTTTTATCTCACAAAGGAACCTTCCGCTGAGGTTTGGTTATCATGGTATACAAGCTGAAGTAGCACAGTAGTCAATGTATCCAATCAATGCGTGCGGTGAACCACATTCGGAGATGTTCCCCGTGAGTCATGGGAATATTCAGCGTGATTTGTGATTCAACGTGGCGCTCCTTCTACAGACAAATAGCTCAGGGATGAATCGTTTGGTTTTGTGACATTGCTGTTTACAGTCTCGCACGAACATCGTTTGTCCTTTGGTCAGCATTAGAAACCACAACAACTTCACTCTAATCCGTCCTGTTGATCAAGAACCAACTTTCCCATTGTATATCTAGTGATACAGCGATACAGTAGTTTACCCCCCGAACTCCCATGAGTATTGAGCCTTTTGGTTAAAGTTCCCTTAACTGCCTGGTGACTCAGCCGCCTTCCCCGTCCTCGATGACTCACATGTATTTCGATCGAAATGTTGCGGCGCAGCAATTTGAGAAATTTAAGCCAATTAGCCAATGGAGATGATGGACACCTTACAGTCTTTAGATCCATCAGAAACCAGTCCGCACTGGCCACGCGCAAACAAAGAAAACAGAAAGAAACATTTAATCCGTCTGTCGCCAAACGTTCCGGTTTTCATGTACTTTCAAGTGAGGGTTGCACTTGATGATTAGTCGGTTGTTCGTCGCCTTCGACCGACTCGTAAACCTCTAAAGTTCGCTTATTTCCACATGTGTGGTTCTTGGTGCTTAGGTATGCATGCAAGCGTGCCCCATGGCATTTTAAGCAGCTCAGGGCTGTTGGAAGGGATAATCTTATTCAGAGTAATACCGTGTCCATTGGGGAAGGGAAGGATGGTCTTATCTTTGCATCTAAACCTACCATAAGTCGTCTTGGGAGCACCCTATCCAAGAATCCAGGGTTTCTTATTTTTTATAACATGCATATATCGAATGTTCAGATCAGCTTAGATGTACTTGACCTCAAAAGACATTTAAAACACCTAGGTGAAGGGTGTAAGGGTTAGATCTGATAAAACCCTTAAACCATTGGCACCCAAAGGCCCAAGGAATGTCAACCTGTCAACTCAATTAACCACAACCCCGACAAATACGCGCCCAAACCCTTGACCCAACCCTCTCCACTCCCAGTCAGCGCCACTCTCGAAGCGAACGCTGATCGCTCCACCTTGTTCTCTGGACCACCCACGTCGATCGGTCGCACCCAGCCCTCTCCGTTCCAATCGATACCGTCCGCTCGCGTCCTGGGTCGCCGCGGCCGACGGTCGATATTCAAATGGCGACGCTGGGCAGCGCGGCGGCCTCGGCCGATCGACTGTCGCGTCGTCGCGCGAATTCGCATTTTATTGTCCACCAGAAGAAGAAGAGGAGCCGCACAGCGCGAAGACGAGCATGCTGGCGTCTTGTGCGCGAGCGGGTGCACTGACTCACCCGTGTTTTGGTCACTTTTTGGAGGGCGACGTTGCTAGTTTCCGTACAGCGCTTCGTCATGCCACCTGTTTGGTATTCTTCTTTTGATGGGTGGGTGGTCTAGTGTTATCCTACTGCTGATATCTAATCTTAATTGGCGTAAATTAAGCTCATTATCTCGGACCATTTTCCATCTGATCTCCCAGAGATTCCCCTTCCTTGCTCCATGGTTATTCCTTTGTTATTAGGTGGTGTCCAGCTAAAGGCTATACTCTATTATCCTTTTTGAAACCTCTTTTCTTTCTAACCCCGTCTAGCCCCATCAAAGCTTCTGAACGGACGCGGCCCCTTGACCATCCAAATTTCGCCATTGCGTCGTCCCAATAATTTATGACTGCATGAGATGAGATCCATGTCTTATCTTGAGCATAGCCCATTAGGCTGGGAGTTTGGCCTTTGGGATCTTGGAGGTCTTAGTTCTCTGCAGACGGTAATTTCAATTAGATCAGCTTAAGTAGGTTCACCTTTCCTCCACGCGACCTCTGTCAGCATTTGTCGTTGTTCTGGATTAAGTGATGATGTATGCTCGGCTGAAAGGCGAATTAACCTAATGACTTATTGAGCAGCGCTGTGTTCGCATCAGTGCTTCTGCAGGGAACGCCAATTTCCAAGCGCTCCTGCTATTCCGGGCCAGGGCGTTCCGAAATAGATTTTTCGCCGCTTTCCAATCTCTGCGAGAGCATCCTGCACATAAGATACTCTCTCTCTTCTGCGCTAGATTGTTTACAGGGTCATCTAAATCCACGACCTATCGCATTATTTTCTTTAACGTATTTAATGTTTTTGTAATGGTAATTTGCCTAAAAGTTGATGGAAAGATCTGTTACGACGCCTCCAATTGCCGTGAAGGTGATGGCGGTCGAGCTCAAAACGACAATCGCGTCTAATGCAAATGAGGCTGCGATTGGTCGCTTTTTTGCCCTCGAAAATGGTGTTGAATGTCCTTAGATTGACCTTTTACCCAAAACCACTACCTGTACTTTTCTTTCCTACTGTACTGTGCTCTGCAGAATGACATTCTGTATTTCATGTTTCGCTGATAACCAGCAAAAGGAGGAACGCAACGAAACAAAAAATAAAATATTTTATATTACTACCGATAACCAGCAAAAGGTATCAGGTGAAAACGGCACTGAAATATTGCAGTGTCTCTCCGATAAACGTCAAGTATGGGAACAAAATGAAACAAGTGCTGAAATATTTCATGCATAAGCTGATAACCAGCAAAAAGGGGAACGAAATGAAACAAACAGTGAAACTTACAGGACGACTTTTTTCACTCCAATTCTCCCAACCATTTTTCCTTATTCGAGTGTGCAACTTGTTTCGATGGCTCTTTATCTCTCCAGGGTCCCAATATATCTCTATAAGCATCAAATAAGACGATACACTGGGAGACTTATGACTTAACAATACCCAATGTACTACTTCGATGGGCATATGTCCTTATGCTTTTGTCAGGCGATTGTTTTTTGAATTTCCAATTGAATTTCCGTCTATCCGCCCAGACCTAGGACCCAACACCATTATTCTAATGAATTCTCGGGTCCTTCGCCCAAATGGCAGAAAATTGAGCGTCTGGGCAGCTATCGCTAAGCACGTATTTGGCCAAGTTATTTTCGGCGACTCCCTAATTACTGTCCATCGCAACTAACGTCTCGGAAGAGATCATAAATATTTATGGAATGTCCTAGAGCATCTCCCTACTGAGCTGTGGAGAACGTCACCGATCTACATATGTGAACCCTTCTGAACCCTAGATCCAGAAGCCTTGGAGCGGTAGGAGCATAAGAGGTCTCCCACAGTTGCAAACGACCGTTGCTCTGAACCTCCTTATCACCGTCGCCCACCATAGTGCACTGCTTAATCAGATTCCCAAGTTTTTCTCCGTTCTGCATTCGCGTCGAACCGCAACAGACCCTCGCCAGCGTCACTTTCCGGTTCCCTGCTCGCTCTTTTGCATTCAACGCGTTATGTAATAATCTCCCGACGCGTCAACCGAAGCCACACGGTGAAATACAGCAAAACGCGGCGTTCCTCGAATCAATCTTTTCTCGCGGTCCACTCAGATATTAATACAGCTTCTTCGCTGAGTCCTTGTTTTCGCCCCACTGACGCCAAATAGACTCCACGTGCAATTCCAGATGTCCTCGACGAAAGATCGCTCGAAGGTGCGTCTCCGGTCGCTCCTCGGGCGCATCTTCAACTCGTCCAACAACAACGGATCGAGTTTGGACGATCCGTCCACCAGCTGCACCACCATCAACGAGATCAGCGGGCCCTACAACACGGTGCACAGGATGCACGTAGGATACGATGGCCAGAAGTTCAGCGGGCTTCCGCAGCCGTGGATGGACATCCTTCTGAGGGACATTAGGTAAGCTTGAGATGTTTATAAAGTGGAAGGAGAGAGCTGACCTAAGGGTAGAACTCGTCATATAAGGAGCCCATGCCTCGGAAAAACGATAGGATTGCTGTTATACCCTCGTAAAAACAATATACACCTCTCGTGGCTTCCCTTATCAACTTGATTTTAGCGAGGCGGATCAGAAGAAGAACCCCACAGCCGTCGTTACGGCGCTCAAGTTCTACGCGATGACGATGCACCATCCAAAGAAGGACAAGTTCATGATCGCAAAGTCCGTGTACAACTCCGACGAGGAGAACGAAACCACGCACAGTAGCAGCGAGCTCGACTCGCTCGGCAACGAGGTCCCCTCCTCTCCATCCGCCACTTCCTCGCTGGACGCTCTCGCCGTAGACCACCTACCACCGCAGCAAGACTTGAATTCCAAGTCGTGGAACTCGCTCCAGCCGCCTCCCATCCACAATCGCGTCCCACCCCCGCTCCCTCCGAAGCCGAGTCACCTGAAGTCACCGGCGACCAACTCCACCTACCACAAGGCGTTCACGCGCTCGGGAGAATCGCATATTTCCGACGATTCCTCATCGAGGACGTCTTCGGTCGAGGCGGCGACCAACGGGAACGGCAACGCGGTGCTGTCGGCCAAGGAGGAGAAGGTGGTCCCGCCACCGGCCCCTGCTCCTGTGATTAGGAAACGACAAACGCAGCAGCCGAAGCTGACGGACCAGGAGGTCCTGGAGGAGTTGGCGTTGATTGTGACGCCGGGAGATCCTCATGAGAAGTACGATCTGATGCAGAAGATCGGTGTTGGGTAAGTTTCTTTACTTGAATAAGGAGCTTAAAGTAGATAATTTTTGTGGATATGTATTCACTCCATCTTGAATGCCCTGTTCAACCTCCCTTCTTGTGACAATTCTCTCCGTTTTCAGGGCATCTGGAACCGTGTACACCGCTCGATGCAAGGAGACCCAGGAAGTGGTTGCCGTCAAACGGATCGCTTTCAAGTCTCAGCAAAAGAAGGACATGCTGCTCACAGAGATCAAAGTCATGCAGCAGTACAGGCATGACGTAAGTCCGCATCTCCCCTACAGCCTCAAGACGTGTGCTTTCAGAACTTGGTCAACTTCCAAGAGAGCTTCCTCGTGAACAACGACGACCTCTGGGTGGTGATGGACTACTTAGAGGGAGGCAATCTCACTGACGTGGTCATCAAAACAGAGCTGGATGAAGGCCAGATCGCAGCCGTCTTGAAGGAGTGCTTGTTGGCTCTGAATTTCCTGCACAGGTGCGTCCATGAACTTCATGTTTGTTTAAATGGGTTTATGGCGGTTTTACGGACCTCTTGTTTATGTTAGTTTTACGGACAGGAATCGAATACGATTTGTTTCCCAGAAAACAAGTATTTGCTCTCGAATTGACCAGGGGCATAGACCTTGATCTGAAGTATCGATTTTTCTAGGGTTTCGATGTTTTTAAAACATTGTGTATCAAAAGGGGTTCAAAAGGTTTAAACTCGCGTCAGTTGAAGACAGTCTTGCCTACTTTGGGTTCATTATATCGGCATGCACCCATAAGCACCATGCCTTGTTTTGGTTTTTTTTTCATTGGTAAGACGATTCTTATCATCCACCCTATATGACAATTCCCAAAGGCAATTCGCCTATTTTCATCTTACATCAATCCGATCTTTTCAGCCACTCGATCATTCATCGCGACATAAAGTCCGATAACGTTCTTCTCGGCATGGACGGCTCCGTCAAACTGACCGATTTCGGTTTCTGCGCCCAAATTCAGAACGGCGGAAAACGTGCAACCATGGTGGGAACGCCTTATTGGATGGCGCCCGAGATTGTCAACAAGACCAAGTACAACTTCAAAGTCGACATTTGGAGTTTGGGAATCATGGCGCTGGAGATGATCGATGGAGAGCCGCCGTATATTCACGAAACGCCAATTAAGGTAAATCCAAATTTAAAGACACTTTAAGGGAGTCTTTTACAAAAGCTTATGACGCTGCAACACCGGTTGCTTGCCCCGAAGATATCACTCAACTTGCCCCATTTCAGGCCATCTACTTAATCGCTCAAAACGGGAAACCAGATATCAAACGACGGGACGACCTTTCCCCCGACTTCGTCCACTTCTTGGACCGATGTCTCTGCGTGGTGCCGGAGACGCGCGCCACCACCGACGAGCTTCTCGAACATCCGTTCATCCAAAGGTCAAAGCCTCTCAACTCGCTCGTCGCCTACATCCAGGCGGTGAAGCAGTTGAAACAGGCTCAAGGGTAGACAGAATCTACGGGCATACACTTCTTTTAGACCATTTCGAGATTTCGGAAATTTCACTTTGTCCTCTTCTTATTTTTTGTTTACGTCGGTTCACGTTCCCACCGCGCAGGTGTCCTTCCCTAGAGAACAACGAACTTAAACATCCCCTGGTGCATTCTCTTGCCTCCCGATGTCCGCCGAATGTCACCGTCTCACCCTCCCCCGCTGACCGCATGTGCGCTTCTTCCGATTTGTTCGCCCTCTTGATGTACATGATGATAATATAGAGTAAAACGTCTTGAAGTTTTGTCCGAATTGCTCATAAGGGAACATTGCATGGTTGGGATATATCGATAGGTCTTCCCTATTATTTTGGGTTCTCTCGTATAGTCGTTGATAAGGAGGAGATGGTGCTGCAATTCTCTAAGAACATAAGGGTCTCCAGTTATAGGACATTTTATTCGCAGAAGACGCTTCGGGTATGCATTTAAAGAGGATTCGGCCTCTCTGCGTTCTTATCTTTGAGCATCTTCGTAATGGCCTCCTCCTTCTTCTTAGGCTTCCTCTTGCTGCGCTTTATGGCGCCCGATACCTTACGCTTTTCACTTTCCATGCGCTCTGACGATCCATCTTCGGCTAAACAAGGTAATCAGAACAAATGACAAAGTGAAGCAAGTGGTTAAGCCCTCTTCCTCTCATAGACCGACAGCGAAAGACTTACAAGATTTTCGGTGCCTTCTAGACGGCGATCGGCGAGACTTCTCTGAATTACTCTACATGTATGAAAACGGATAAATTATCATACTCTGGTGAGTAGATTTGCCTTCCCTTTCTTCAGCCTTTGTACTCTTCTTGTCCGAAGTTACCTTCTGGACCTTCGCATCCGATCGGGTTTTCTTCTCCTCTTTGCTCAACGAATCTAAAAAACCCTCTACAGTGTATTGTTTAGGTATGGTACCGTACCTTTCGTTGAATCACTGTCCTTCTTCGATTTACCACCATTTGATGCAGACTCTAAAGTTAATGAACTCAAGATCCACATGGAGTACCCCACCTTTATCAGATTTTAGATCAGAAGATGCTTTCCGCTTACGCTTCTCCTTCGTCGGTTCTACAAAACTCTATCAAGGTAAAGATAACAGTGGCAAACCTTTAACTGAACTACGATCCTTCGTAACTGTTTCCTTTTCATCGCCCGTCTTATGACGTCGCTTTGATGGGTCTGAATCTTATGTATGCGTCTGAATACATTCAGAATTTACCTTTATCGGAGGATGTCTCTTTCTGGGTCGTCTTTTTGCGGTCCAGTAAGCTCTCAAATTTAGAATCGAAACGTTCCATTCTGCTCTTCTTCTCCTTCTCGGAATTCTGCTCGCTGGCCTTGGACTCCTTCTTAGAACGCTTTACTGATGAGTCCTTGGAAGATTTTTCCTCCTTTGCACTTTCCAATCTCTCCTTAGATGCGTCTTCTTTGGACCTTCTCGCTTTCCTTTTGAGGACAGAAGCACGGTCGCGGACGGAAGAACGCCGTCTCGCCGAAGCATCATCAACAGCTTAAATTCAGTTGTTGAAAACATAAAAAGCGGAAAAACGTTACCTTGCTCCTGGGTATCCTCTGACGTGTCAGACCTTCGAGATCGATGTGATCGACGGTGAGAACGTTCTTCCGTGCGTGGTTCACCTTCTTTTCGCTGAAAACAAAGGCCAACATAAAACAACTGGAGCTGGGTAACAACTCACATCACGACGCCTCCGCTTGCGGACTCTCGATTCGGCACCGCTACTGCCATACGGTAGGTCAGAAGATTCGTCCACCGATTGTGAGACCGAAACGGAGGACGATCGGCGCCCAATGGAGCGGCGAAGTTCGCGGAGTTCATCGTAATGACTCGGATTCCGCTGACGATGACGACGTGAACGCCTGGGACACGAATATATGGCTTTGAGAGTTTCATGAGACTTACCTCCGACTAGATCTCTGAGATCTGTGTGACCTTTCAGATTTCTCCCCTTCTGCAACTCTCTTGCTAGCCTCTTCCACTGGTTTATCGAGATTTGGAACGGCTACACTTGATTTGATAACTCTGGGCTCGCTGGCAGACTCTTGCGTCTCGTCCTCCTCGTCAAACGATTTCCTTCGGACACTTCTGTGGCTTCTCCTTCGACGCCTTGAAGAAGAATCGCCCGACATTCTCGACTGTTTCGACGGCGATGTCCACATAGGAAGCGCCTTTAGAATCTCCTCTTTCCTACGGCTTTGATCTCGATCTGATTGTGTCTCGCTGAAATTGTAAAATTGGAAAAGCAACAGGGAACATATCTATCGGTTTCATAAAACCCAAATTTTCAACTCCTTCAATTCAAATCACCAAAAAAATCATAAAATGGTTTAAAGCTTGAGATTGAGGGTCTTGATGAGACCTTAATAGTTTAGACGATTGAATTTTTGTTAAATCGGCCCGAAAATCAAAATCCCTTACTCTTCCACAACATCGTTCATCATCACGAATGGGACTGGAGCTCGTGCATAGTGGATTTGCCCCTGACTCTTGAACGACTTTGGCTGCATCGACGAGTCGCGACTGTCCGATGACTCGGAATAGATCTTCGCGGCTTCCTTTTCGGATTCTAGGCGGGCAAACTCTTTCAATATGCGACGTCGCTCGGTTTCTCGATCTTCGATGGGCACACGCCGGCGACGCTTTTGTCCACAAGCTGCATAGCCCGGCAACGCTATTACTGAAATCACATATATGTAGATCGACCAGCAGATTTAGGGAAACATACGGAGAAACCCGAAGATCAGAGACAACGCATCAAGAATTGACCAGAGCATACCCACCGCTTCCTAGACAGTCGGACGCAAAAATTAGATGGGCTTCTGCACAGTGCTCTGCAAATGGAGACGTAGACCAAAGCTGCACACTTGATCAGGCGTCAAACGGAATGTCCGGCTAAAGGCGTGTAAATGAAGTATTACCATTTCTGGTCCTTCTCCCATCGGAATCTCTGCTCGGACAACATTAACAAGTTCAAACTTTACTCAACGTACGCAACTGCTTGTGGCAGAACTGAGGTCAACAATTTTACATAAAATTACAATATGATAATAAATAAGTGTTATTAAGTACAGTTAGTTGACTAACGATTTGCTGGCGACTTGAGCCACTCACCATATCCAGCATCGTGAAGGAACGACTTCAGTTCAGTTTTTATCTCATTGTAGTCGGGCGTGTGCTCCTTGGCGGCAGAGTACGATAGTCCGGGAGGTATTTCAACGTCGAAAACGACCTTCTGGGTAGTCTTGAACAGGGAGAACATCTGGTTTCTGGACAATCTCGAATCTCCCCTGAATTGAGCTGGTCGGATAAAATGTACGATCATTTCCTACCCTCCAAGCCCCATTCCTGTCGCGCAGTTAGTTATTTCGACCGTCCTTTCCCCTGCATTCCAGTTAGTCGCGTTTTCCTGATGATTTAAGCTCTCTATGGAGTCCTTTGTGCTCTAGAAAAAAGGTTTTAAGATCTCCGGATTGACATTATCCTACTTACATCAAAGGAAGTATGGTAACGGGCGTGATTCACTTGATATACGTCGTCTTCAAAGCTCAGGCCGGCGGCTCGACAACAAAGTGCTCGAGTTACTTGGCTTTTCTCAAACTGATGCTGGAAGACGAACGAGGAGATGTACAAGGGCCTGATGAACTGTGTGAGCAGACACCCTTGCACTCCCAGAGTATTCCACTTCAGTATCTTGTCGCTGCACGACATCAGCGCCTGTTGTGAACTCCTCGTTTCGTCGTTAAGCGCCACTGATTCAGTCACTGTAAAGCCAATATGGTTATCAAAAACATGATAAATCTACTTACATTCTGGAAATTTCAGATGAAGTTTGCCATGTTCCGCCATATCCGCCGCATGTTCTTTAGAATTGCAGGTCTTGCTCACATAATCTGAGTAGGAAGTGGCGTCACCACAAGGAGCCGAACTGCACAGGAAGTGGATGGTGTAGTTTGGCTTCAGAACCAGTTTAATGCCATCGGTGGGTCTTTGAAGGATCGACTCCTTTGGGTTATTGCGATGAAGTTGCACTTGATAGAACAGATATCGCTGAAGGCCACGACGACAAAGGATCTCAGCGTGTGAATCGCGAAGAGGGGAGGTGCCCTGGACTATTGAGCCATTGAATTGATTCGATCCTGTTGCCCACGAGATGATTTCCACGTCTCCTGTGGAATCCAGAAGGAGAAACCCAGCCACTCGGTTGTCGATAGTAGGGTTACCTGTGCGCTTCACTTCCTAAAACGAGTACGGTACTTCTCGTCAGTTACATCTTATAGACTTACATCTCGAACTGTCCCAAGTAGTTGAGCATACATGAATCGAGGGAGCGTCATATTCTCGGTTATACATGTTGACTGACTAACATTCAAGGTAGCAGTCACACTGCTTTCGGGAAGCGCAAAGCTCATCATATCCATATCGGTGAATTCGTTGTTTAGGATAAGAAGGTCGATCGCTTTACGGGCTCCACTATGCTTTGCGGTCTTCCTGCACTGACGTAGTCCTGCTGTTGAGGTAGAATTCGGAAGCTCAACCAGATACATGATTTTCCTAAAAAAGTACCGAGCGTTTACGACATCTACAGCAAGGTCTTACCCATCATCCGTCTTCTTTTCAATATAAGTTGGGATGTTCTTGTACTTTTTCAAACAAAACTCTTGTAGGATGGAGACCGGTGTCTTCTCAGTACGCTTCAGGAAACTTATGGTCTTGTCGCATAGTCCTTCAGCGGCCATCTCATTTTCTCCGAAATTCCCACTTTGAGCGTTCGCTGACTGCGAATTTGAATCCAAGCGGCTTCTTTTAGCATTCGGTCCGTTATCGTCAACTTTCAGAGCGTTGAACGAAGTAGGCAAGACTTTGACGTCCCCATTCTCCGTGGCTAACACATAATCCAAGTATACCAGTGCGCAAGTGGTCTTTGCTGCCTTCTTTGTCTGCTGCGGCCATCCGAATATCGCTCCGTTTTCAGACCCTGGGTGCGGGATATAAGCAATGAAGATGAGTTGGCTTTTGGACACTTTGTATTCGAAGGTATTGATTTCCGGCATTAGTCTCCGGCGTTTCTGGCAGAACTCGCTCAAGGCGACGTTGGCCGGTTTGTTGATGACTTGGAGATAGCCGATGGTCCGTTCACTAATTCTTGCCTCCAGTGTTTCGAGAAATCCGTTTGTCAACAGCTCGATACCTTTCTGTATTATTGAACCCTCCGTAAGTTTCGGCTCAGAGATTACGTTGCTTTCCTCGGGAGGCATCTCCACCGGGGGCATCTCTGGGAAGGGCGCATTCGAAAACGATATATACGACAAGGGTATATCCGGTCCGAGTGCGTTCTCAGCGAAACTTGTGTAGTCCATGAATCTCTGCAAATAACGCTATATACGTCGTTCGTTCATGGCGTGGCGCGTAAGTCAGAGCGTTCCTCGGCGAGCAATACAGAGGGGTGAATAACGGAAAAGGAAAAATAACAGGCTCAAATAAGTAGCAGGTAATAGTTCACCTTATCTACCATACACAGCTCGCACATGCAATCTTTGTTGTCGTGCATCTCATCATCGGCATTTTCGCTGGTATTCCGATGATCGTGGTCAGTAAATTCAAATACAGTAACCTGCTCTTTGAACTTGACATTCTGAAACATCGAATTGAACGTCGGAATATAGAAGGCGCAAACCTTATCCTTTGCTTTCGTTTTGGTTGCCATGTCACCAGTGTAGCCGATTTCAGCTGAAACGATCGATCAGTCATCGCAGTGGACGTATAATGCAGCAAAACATTGGCAGTTCTATTGAATTCTATTCGAATATCACGATATAAATGAATCGACCAACTATGAGCTATGCTCCGGCTATGACCTATGGGCAACTATGAGCTATGCTCCGGGAGATTCACAAGAACCGACGAGCCAGCTGACTTTGTTGTGTCTCGCCTCGAGCAGCCTATTATCGACTGGTAAACATCATCCGATGTTCCCGCAAAGTCAAGTTTTTGAAGCTGATGGAAGCGAAGAAGAGTGATAAGACTTTCTCCTCTCCCGTCGGTCGTCCTCGATCGATTCTGCTTCCAAACTCCAGCTATGAGCACCGAGAAGGACATCGGCGAAGAAGTGCAGCGCGAGTTGCGCCAGATAGACGTCTACCGCGATACTCCCATCCGGCTTCTCGGCTACGCTAATGAAGTTGGTGAGGCCTTCCGTTCGCTGGTTCCGGTTTCACTTGTGCGGCTCTCCTATGTCGTCAGCATCGGCTACGTCTGTGCCGATACTTTGGACAAAAGTAGGAAGACCTACAAGGTGAGTGCTTTGTTGTCTCCCTTATCTTTTCTGTGTTGTCTGACGTTTTCTCCTGTACCGCTTGCCATGACGTAGTAATATGTCATTTATCATGAAAGCGAATCTTATGAGATTGTCAAGTTGGTTGAATGTAACGGATGAAATAGGCTAAATTTAAAGTGATACTTCTTGTTTATAATCATTTTCTGGTTATACAGAGCGACCATGTTATGGGTTGAGCCTAAGCTATGCAACGCAAAGAAGAACTGTGTTTCTATTCTAGGTTCAGCGCATGATTTCAGCTTCCATGGACTTCGACGGACGAACGGCGGAACCAAGTCAGCCTGACAGCTGCTGACACTCTTCTGTGGCAAGGATTCGCCTCTGTCATCGTTCCTGGCTTCACCATCAACCGTCTCTGCGCTTTTTCCGCGTTTGCCCTCAAGCGGTAAGCCCCTGTTTCCCCAATCCTCTCTGAAAACATTATGTTACAGCTCCACTGCTCTGCCCCCTTCCATGCGCAAAATCGTCACCACTGCCATTGGCCTCGGAGCTATCCCGTTCATCGTGAAGCCGATCGACGCAGCTGTTGAATTGGCCATGGACCAAACAGCGCGCAAGTTCTACTCCCTCAAGATCCACGAAGACTGATTCGAAATTTTCCACTTGTTATTGTAAACACGACAGTTAGGTACATACTTAGGCCATTGTATCCTTTATTGAAGGAAATTATGATATAAGCCGTTTCTAGTTTGATACATAGAACAGCTTTTTGGCCAATTCGGTAATTGCTGATATGTATATACAATTTTATGGAAGGCGAGGGTCGTGGTGGGTAGGGATCATTTTTGAAGTGGTACTCGCTCGCCATGGCTAGCCTTGTGCAGACAGTAGTCCTGAAGAACTCTGGTGTAACTCTAGTGGATGGGTACTTACGTCGTAGGACATGGACACCTTCTCAGACTGGAACCTTGTCACACGGACGGTGCGGCGGTCGGCTTCCGAGATACGGCCTTGGAAACCGCCTTTCCTCATTAGGTTGTCGAGCGTCTCAACGTGGTTCCAGCCTGGGATGACTTGCTTTAGTGCTCCAAAACTGAAGTCTACCTTGTTCTTCGGCGACTTCGGGCAGGTAAACGGCAGTCAGGCGACGTCCGTTCTCATAGAATTGGATGTCAATTCCATGCACACCGATCTCCCAGTCACGGTAGTCTTCCGTGTCCTCGAAATTCACGAGCAAACTCACTGAACAGTGCAGGAGAGGGACCTCACCGAGGGCGATCGGACTGAACCGACGGTCGTTGAATGCGCTAATGCACGCATACTCAGGTAAACCCTTGCGGAGCGACAGGTTCGAGAAAGTTCCGATGCACCCACGCAGGTGCTTCGAAGTGCCCTTCTTCCAAGTGACGAAAAGTGGACTAAAAATAGGAGGCTGTCTCTTTCAGTGGCACGAATCTTTTAGAGCCTGAATCCTCCTCTACATGAGTCCACGGAGCGCTTTTCAGGGGAAAACTCACAATTTTTCGTCGGGAATGACTCGTGGACAGGAAGGCTGTACTTCGCCCATGAGTTGTGACTGTATCACATCGAAGCAGTAAGCAGGCATGTGCACTGATACTACTGGGGCCATGATGTTCGAACTCAATCGCTCTGGAAGGGAAATTAGGAGAGGTCGGCTTAATGGGCGCGAATGCCATGATGAGAATAAAGGTTCTTTCCTCGAACATTTTCCGATCTTAGGCCTAGTTTGGCAAGAGTGTATGGGAGAAAGACTGCAAGTGTTTTTGAGCCTGTAGCACGGGAATTTACGCACAACAATGCAATTTAATCAGAAAAATGTGCGCAAATTGTGACGTCTTGCTGCTGAAGGCGTCCGACGAACAACACTTCACTTTCCACCTCGAGTCGAAAGCAAAATATGCACCCAAAACACTCGATCTTTACTCTTCTTTCAAGAGGAATCGATAAGAACACCCATCAACGACGTCAAGGAGTTTAAGACGCGGTGGAACATTCCGCTCTGGCGCAAAAGAAAAACATCGCTTCGCCTCGCGAGCAAAGTAGAAAAGCATGATCCAAAGCCGCTGACAAAAACATCGGTTTAGGACAAATCGATGAAGCGTCCATACAGCAAACATCAATTGCTGACGATTTGACACAAACTCTGATCGATCCAATAGGGCAAGGATTGCCGTAATTGAACGAGAGTTGGTCCACGGGCTGTAATTGGGACTTGTTTTTGCAGCTAAGGAGCAACAAAGTGCCAAAACAAGAAGTATCATTCTGGTCGTCAGGAACGACGGAACGAGAGGCTGGACAGTCATAAACGCTATGACGATTTAACCGCTGACGAGACCTTGACACAGTTACGAAAACTTCAATTCTGACTTCTGTACAGTGGTGGCGGGTGCGCGACTTTCAACATGAAAGACAAGTGGTTGAAGTTAAGCAGCACACTTGGGGTTCTGCTCCATCTGCTATTCGTTGCTGTGCCCCTCGATCTCATCCGATGGCTCACGCTGAAACGGAAGGACGTCCGAGGGAAAGTGATAGTCATCACGGGTGGCGGATCCGGACTTGGTCAGCGGATGGCCGAGATCTTCGCCCTTGACGTTGGGGCGAACGTCGTAATCGTGGATATCGATAAGGTAAGATAGGACTTTGGCTTGAGAGGTTAACGGCATTTAGGAAAAAGCCGAGGAGACGGCAAAGTCGATCAACGAACAAAACGGACATGCCTTCGCTCGTCAATGCGACATTTCGGACGATTTGGCGATGAACGAGTGTGCTCAAGAGATCCAGAAGAATGTTGGACCCGTTGACATCGTCATTTGCAACGCAGCCGTCCTCTGTTTTGGGCATCTCATGGATCTGTCCACGAAGCAGCTCAAAACGGCCATTGACGTCAATATTATGGGAACAATTAATGTGAGTCAAGTTGAGGGTCAACCTAGTCCATCGGCTTTAAGACAATTCGCGCTTTTCTCCCTTCCATGGAAGAGCGTAACTCAGGACAGATCGTTGCCATCTCGTCCATTGCTGGATTTTACGGGGAAACCTATGGAATGGCTTACTGGTACGTAGCGAGAAAACTATCCTGATCTACCGTATCCCGGCGATTCTAGTCCTACGAAATTCGCCGTGCGTGGGATAATGGAATGCCTCCAAATGGAGTTACGGGACCGCGGCATAGAAGGCATCGCCTGCACCACCGTCTGCCCCTACTTTGCTCGAACGCCGATGATTCTCAACATGGGAATGCGACCAACATCAAGGCACCGCGCTCACGATTTCCCACCTTAATTATGCAATTCAGATGGGTGCCGTTCATGTCGATAAACCGGTGCTCGCGTGAGATTGTTGACGCCGTGCTCAAGGAGAAAATCATCGCGTTCGTCCCAAACTACATCACCCTTATCGCTCACTGCAAACTGTGAGTGTAGTTGCAAGTCGCGCGTTTAGATCATTCGATATCGATCGCGCCTTCTCTTCGCGACCTTCTCATAACGTGTCTAGACTGTCCACTGAGACGGCGTCCTTTCAGCTTGTTGTCTAAACACGTTCAAAAGGCCAGTCGCGAGTATCTGAATTGTCGCTACGTGCCAGTGGAGAAAAGCGGTGAATCCGAAGCGTCCAAGATGGCTGAGTATTTCCGATCTCCCCATTTCATCTGGTTCCTCATCATCGTTCCTGCGTTGGTGCTGAACTTCGTAAGTTATAAAAGCAAAGCAATACAAACATTACTGTTTTAGATCACTTTCTACAACCCCGAATGGCTTCCAGTGAAGTACATGAGCTTTGTCGGTCAGTTTCTCTACTACGTCGGCACCCAGCACAACTGGATCGCGAAGATCACTAACATCTTCGCGCTGGTCGCGCACATCGGAGAAGGAATCTTCGCTCTGCACCTATGCAACAAGCTGAACCTCTCGCACTCGGTGACGTTTAAGTGGTTCGTCCAAACGTTCCTGCTCGGCTTCCCTTCGCTATCCATGCTCATAAACAGAGTGTCAAAGCAGCAGAAGAAATGACCAGAGGAGGAGAATGTAGAAATGATTATTTAATTCTATTTGGTTAAGTGTAAACTTATTCATACTTTCGTTCGTCAGCCTTTCGCTTGCCTTCTTCGGTTACTTTCTTCTTATTGACATCGGACCCAGCAGAACTCTGACTGACAGGGCTTGAAGCGGCTGTCGAGCGATTTATACTCGATTGAGAAGTCGACGACGTTGTCGTACTGGGCGTCTGAGCCTGTAATGCCGAACTTCTCGTGATAAGCGCATCGAGAAGACAACTCTTTGCGAAGCTACGGTGTTTCCGTAAAGTGCCTACGTCCACCTTCATCGCTTCGTTCTTGTGCAAATCTTCTGTGGACAACACACCATCCAAAGCCTTGTCAACAACCGATATGACCTGAGAAGCTCGTAGAAAATATCGTCATGCGTTTGTGACAAACCTTATCGTTGCTTTGCAGGTGCCCTTTTAAGAACTCATGGAAGAGGAGAAGCTCGTCGGATTTGAGAAAATCGACGAACAGATTGCGTTCGATGCAGGCGTTAATCACGCGTATCGCAGCAATTGTCATCTCCTCTTTCAGTTCGGGTTCGATACCGTAATCTTCTTCGGAACATGTGCGCTCCTTGTCGTCATCCGAGTCATTGTCATTGGCACTCACTAGAGAATTGATACACATTAAAAAACAACGTTGCCGAAAATAAGCGTACCTTCTTCAACCACACTCCTTATCTGAGGGATGATGTAATTCTCCGTCAAATCGTACTCTGAATCTAACTGTCAAAAAGCCATCCCCAATACCAACCTATTACCTTCCACGGGCATTTGACCTCTGGTAGCCCTAGCGGGAGATGGTGGCCTCTTGAGGCAGTATTCGGAAACGTCGGTGTTCGTGATTGTATTTTCTGGCCTTGCAACTGGAAGCTTCTTCCGAGGGCGATTGCCTGAAACGCATTTCGCTTCAATGAAGAACGGAGTAGAACATACGCTTTTCATTTCTGCCATCTCTTCGCAAAGAAGACACACCTCTCCTCGGGGTCTTTGTTCTCCTTCTCGTCACTCGCTCTCCCTCCTCGGTTTCGTTGAAAGCACCGCATTTCCCACTATTGCCTAGACTCGACTTCTTGCATTTCTTAAGGCCTGATTGCTTCGTCTTCTTTTTGGATTTGCCAGATGATCGCGAGACGCTAACGGAAGCATCCCCTAAACTCTTCTTCTTTTTCTTCTTCTCGTTGATTCCTTTCGACAGTGCTGGTTTACGGGCGGCATTGACGCTCTCAAATTCTGTCAAATCGTCGGATCCGTCCTTATAATCTGAAAAAATACATTTTGTAAAAATGCAAAAAAAGACACTTCACAGTGCATACCTTTCTTCTTGTACCTCGATCTTCTCTGAAGTGTAGCGATATTCTTCTTCGGAACCGACGACGAATCATATGTGCTAGCACTGAAAAGGACACTTGACTACACGATGTAAATCACATAATTACCTCGACATCGTTGGCATCTTTGCGCGGAACTGCTTCTTCAATTTGGCCGCTTCAGCATCGCTAATCCCCTCTTTGCTCGGATGGCTGATACGCCTCGTAACCATCTTGTTATCATCCATCGTCTTGTCCTTGTTTCTTTTCGGTGTTCCAGAATCCGCTTGGCAGACGAGGCAGAGGCTGCCGACGGCCAACTGGACGAGAATCCCCAACAACTGCACGATCATCGTTGTTCCCTAGTGAACCGGACCTCGTAGCACTGTTTCTTAAAGTATCCGCGCAATTGCGGAAAGAGCGCTCATGAAGTATGTCTTGTCTGTTCTGCAAAATGCATGTCTGTGTCTGCAATGGACAAAGTGGAGAATTCATTTCAAGGAATCATTGTTGCTGCCAGCGGTGAATTGGTTCTATGTCCCCATTGGATAGCGTCTGATCCTCGGATCACCATGCAAGTCCAACTTCTTCAACGGAACCATGCAATGCACAGACTGGGTCAACCAGAAGATCACTATGTTCGTGACAAGACCGAGCACCACCACATATTCAGTGCAACCGACGAGTCGAAAACCGTATGGCGCTGTGGTCCAGTGCCAGTGCGCTCGGTCGCCGCGCTGGGGGTGGTCGGTTCGATCCCCACCCGGAGCGTTTCCCTGTGACGAACAAATAGAGGACGAGTCAGAGATCCATTCTCATGTTGATAAAGTACGAGGCATTTGTCTGAGGAAAACTTTTTTTGCCTTCGTAAAACACTTGGATTGCACATTGCTGTCGCTGTGGACTTTAACCACTGGACCGAGGACGTCATAGTTGATGCCTACTGAAACTACTGGTGCTGAAGGTGCGTTCAATATATAATCTGTGTTGTTTTTTCGTCTTTGGGTTAAGAACGACTTTACGTTCTTGAAGATCCTTTCCCTCCCCTTCTCTTGAGTTCGCGTAACGTATTTCCAGAAAACGTTCGTTTTGCGATGTGGCTCTACCCGACGGCAGCCCCCTTTTAAGTGGATCCCCCGTTATCGTCGTAAGCCAGCGTGGCCTCAATAATGTTCTCAGCGAGAAACAGTTGTTATGCAGATCGATTGGAGTATTGGAGCACGCGCGCCATCCAAATTTCACAAATGAAGAGACGGAACGCCACCGGACTGCCATCATGATATCCTTGGGTGTTTGCCGGCGCGTGTAATCAGATTTTCGGCCTGTCACGACATCATTAGAGCTTCCCTGTTGTTGTTTTGGCAAGCCTCGTGCTGCTTTCGTCCTACAGACATGAGTCAAGGAGCAAACACGGCTCAAAGAAGTTAATCCCTTATCCGTAAAAAGCTGATTTCACTCTCATCCCCTCAAATTCCATGTGTGTATCCCAGAAGTACTTATCATTTGTTGACCAATAAATAAAGCACCTTCGAAATGTCTTAAAGAACAGCAGCTGACATGACGCTTATAAGGATGGTGACTGGACATTAGCATTAGCAGAGGTACAAAACCCTCAAAGGTGTAGGGTCTAGTATATGTAGATTCCATGGGAACCCCAGAGACCTCTTAGTAAATCGGATGGGCATCCAAATCGGATGGTGGAGGTATTGTTTACTCGTGTAGCATCACTGATGTTCTGGAAAGTTCGCCAAACGCATGATCGACTGATCCAGGAGCCGAGCTCCTCCGCCGCTAACAGGCTTAAAATTTAAGCTCCTGCATTGGAGGGCCACATAACGAAGAGTCTTAATTATTTCTCTCAACAGTGCCGATCCCAACCTGACGCCCTTCCGTTGTGCATACCTTTGTGCAAACGCCTTTTTTCCGCTCTTGCAATCGATAAAACGGGCGCGTACTACGAACCTCGACACGGTTGGAACAGGACATACTCCGACTCTTGACGGATGAAACGCGTCACACTTACGCATCCAATAGGTGTTTTTGAATTTGGACGACCAAGGACAGAGGACATTTCAAAGTCCGTGGAAACGTTTACAAGCAGAAGAATTTTCTGAGGGTCTTGGCCTTTGCGACTATGGCCTAAGTAATGCGAAACATAAACTCTATCATACCTACTTAGGTCCATTTTATTTAAAATTGTCCGGGAGCAGAGGTGGGCACGGATCATCCGAATGACCGGATGACGGACCGGATATCGGATCGGATGGCGGATATCGGATCGGATGAGCCGAATACTCCGGATGGCGGATCGGCTGACGGATCGGATGAGCCGAAGGTCCCGGAT
>JADLIF010001316.1:0-67133 GCA_016648015.1 Steinernema khuongi
TCCGAAACATCGGCCAAGGAAGATAAAATATTCCATCCTTTGAAGCATGCAGTCGTGGAAACGGTGATGAATGAGCACCAGTGGGACAACAAAGCACTTGATTACCTGGTTTGTTTCAAACACTTACCGTGGTTATCGATCCCCATATCTTCAGAGAGTCATCCAGCTGAATGCAATGGAGGATCGAATCGTTCCTGATCGTGCTTCGTGGGAGCGTGCTTGCAACTTCATGGCTGAAGCTGTGCAGGAGAGGTTAAATGAGGTTGCTTCGAGCATAAACGAGAGTCGCGGTCCTACACTCTGGGGAAGGTGGATGCACTGGCAGACACCTACTGCAGAAAATCACGTGAATACTCATATACAGCAAGAATTGATGGCCATTCTGCGAGATTCTCCAGAACACAAACAACACTTGCTGGATGATGACCTAACCGTAGTCCGACGCAACCTCGAGACGCGTGGACTGACCGACATCAAAAACGAATCAATTAAACGCCAGTGGCGCCTGATTTATCGGGAGCACTTTTTGAAACGCACCATGCAGGTAAACTATTATAAATCGTGCAATTATATTAACTGTTGGATGCTTCAGGCGAGCCGTGACTGCTACTCGTTCTACCAGCATTACAAGCAAGGATTCAATGAGACCGATCTGGACTGCCATGCCGTCATTCTCTTCTACCGACTCGAGAAGATGTTGACTTTAACAAGTAATGCGCTTAGGCAACAGATTACGAACACAGAACACCGTCGGCTAGAGAAGGAGATAAAAGATCTTTTGGATGATTGGTCACAAGATACTGATAGGAAGAAGGAGTATCTCATTGGAAAGCGGGTCGATTTAGCGCAAGAACTGAGTAAGACACTGCTTTTCTTGTCGTCTCCTACATTGGATTATTTCAGAACAAGTGCGTCATATTCAGGAAAGGTTGGAAGAATTCATGGTTCAACTACATCATGAAAAGTCATAGGATCTCGTGCATATATTTATTTACGTGTAAAGTGTTTCGTTAGGTTTAGTAGTCGCTTAAGACCCTTCATTCGTTTAGCATTTCATTCTATGCTATTAAAAGTTACTGCTTTGGAGTCATTGAGGCTTCGATGTCTGGTTTCAATACCAAACTTTTCTATCTGTTAGACTAGGACCAATCGTGTGGTTTTACGTGGAATAATTAGGGCATTAAAATTTTTTTCGGGAATATAACATCGAATTGGGGGGAGGGTACGGTCTTTCGGCGTTCGGTCCTTCTCGCAGGGTAATCGTGTCGGGACCATTCTCATGAGGGGACCCCCCAGCAGCTCGAGGAACATGGTCAGGGGGGTATTAGGGGGTCTCGGATGGTGTCAGAATGTTTTCCACGTTGTCGAGCACGCTCTTTTACATAGAAGGGGGGGGGGGGGTTCAGTAGAAAGCGGGCGCAAAAAAATGTGGGCCATTTCTGCAGTTTTTCTGTTTTTTTTTTGCAGATTTCGTGCAGAAATACCCCCTGGGGGGGGGTATCAAATAATAGCAGGTTTTGTACCGCGGACAATTCTGCATAGGATAGAACAAAGAACGAGAGCGCGACCATAGAAACATCTGGAGAAAGGAGTCCGCTAAGCGACTACGCTGAAAAAATTTGGGGCCCTTTGGGTCTCCAGGAAGGTGCTGAGCTTTTATCCTCCCTTCTTCAAGGCGCTGTTCTCGGCTGACTTCAATGAGAAGAAAACGGAATCTTACGCTCTGAAGGAGGTGAAGATCGAGGACGTCAAGCTCTTCCTCTGCATTCTGTACAACTTGGACGTCACAGTCAAGAGCAGTAGGATAATGATCATATGAGTTAACTCCTCCACCCTTTCAGAGGAGCATCTCGAAGGACTTCTTCATCTGGCTGACATGTACCAATGCGACTTCGTTCTCCGCTTCTGCCATGACATCTGAAGCAGCTCCGACGCCAAGTTTCTCCCAATGGCGAAGAAGATTCAGCTCTGCGATCGTTACCGGTTCTTCCCCCTTCTCGATACCTTTATCAGAGCGGCTGAACAGAGTGAATTGAAGAAGCTCGCCAGGGAGGGAACCTACAGTAACCTGAGCTCCTTCGCACATGGTCTCATTATGGAACGTCTTGTTGATCCTTTGTTGTAAATGAAAAAAACTGTTGTCACGCTGACTTGTGCCACTTGGAATGCCGATGGGGGTCTAAGCACCCCTAGCTTGACAACCTAGCCACGAGTTTCTACGTGGACCGCTCACAGTAGATTCACTCAGCGTAACTCACTTTTTGGGCGACTTTTTTCGTCCACTGTATCCTTTTTCGTCCGCTGCGTGGCCAACGTTGAAAGACGCAGAATGATCCACAGTGGTACCCGACATCTGGCCATGCGTAATGCACTGTTACTGTATCCTTTCTGACCATCTCGAATCAGGCATCAGAGAAGACGGTCACGGATGGTCTACGTCACTTCTGGACAAGGCTTCAGCTGCTCTTCTTCGGAGATTCGACTTATCTCTCAAGGAATCATTGTTGGGTCCGTTGAGGAAGGGCTGAATCTGAAGGATAAAGATGGCGAATGTTGTACGACTGCAGGGAGTGCACGGGTTTCTTTCCACACACAGTGGAGACCGTCGGGAGGCGCTGTTTGTGACGGCGGCAGGACAGTTCATCCCTCGTTTTTGGTCCTTGGCGTGACATCATCGCTCCCTCCGAGCCTAAAATGGAATCACAACGGAGACGTATCACGGTATCACCCAAACTAGATAGGAAACAGGAAGACAAAATAGCTACTAGAGACAGTGTAAACAGCTGGTCAATATGAAAGATCGGACGCACTCTTCTGTGCTTCGTTCAGAGCTGGGGTCCTCTATTCACAATTGAGGGTCAGCTCTAGTTCACAACAAGTATTCCAGACATGCAGCAACCTCTCGTTTTCTAGCACTTGTCCGCTGTTTTTCACCACAGCTCTGAGCTTCAGCTGCAAACCCTAACCAACCGTGGAAACAAGCAACTAAAAAAGAAATCCATGGGAGTCCATGTAACCATTCCTTGCCGGCGATGGACAGCAATTCGGTCTTAAGGCTGAAACACATAGTTTCTGGATCAATTCAGCACAAAACAGAGCCGAGGCACAGCGCTGAAAAGAACGATGCACCCAGGCCTACACCCAATTCCGGGTCAACCCGCTCGCACCTCTGGGTCGTATGACATCGGCGCACTTGTCCTCGCGGCGTTCTTATCACAGCTAATTTCCTTCTGCGATGTGACGGTCGGCGCTGCCACTCTCCCGCTCGCTCGCCTCGAATCCCCAAGAATGTTCGTGCTGCTGATCCGCGGGCTGGAGTACGCGAGCACGGCCCTCAGCATCCTGTGTCTGCCGGTGAACGTCGCCTTCCTGATCCTGCTCTACAAGGAGCGCAACAACGCGCCCTTCTGCAGTTCCTTCTTCAAGCTCTGTCGCCACCTCACCATCGCCGACATCCTCATGATGCTCTTCTCCTCGGTTGGTTCTCTCCTCTCGCTGTCCCAGCCTGACCTTCTTCTCCTTCAGGTGCTCTTCAAGTTCCCCATCTACGGCTGGGTGCCGACGAAGTTCGTGTGGGAGATAGAGCCCTGGTCGGTAATCCCCGTGCTCGGGGTCAACTACTTCGGCCACGCGCAGGCCATCGGCGTCATCGGCATCGCACTGAACCGGTGAGTCGCTAAACCGCTTAGTAGATAAGCCCCACAGAACTTCTTCTTTGTTTGGATCTTATCGCTTCCCCATGCCCGCGCTCGATCGATTCAGGACGGCGATCAGTCTGAAACTATAGTTAAGTTGAGGAACGTTACTCAAAAACTGATGAAGGGGAAGGCGTTTCACGGGAGACGGCATGCAAGAGGACGCCACCAAGTATCACACCGATTAACACGGACAGACTTTGAGGCGTTTATTACTCTTCGTTCGATTCCATCTGCCACAGGTCAGCAAAACAACAAAAAGTGGATTCTTAGCTGCACGTCTACGTATACCACCACATGCTAAGCTGGGTGCCTCCAAGGCGACGAAAAACGGGAGTAAACTGAATTTAGGAAAGGTCCACCCAACCCTTCTCTATGTCACTCACATTCCTTCTCCTGGGGCATAATCCTTGTATATCCCGGTGGTGCCTCACAACTCCCATCGGCCACACGGTAGCTCAATCCACACACCCACAATCAATGATCCCCGGAGGGTCGGCGATAACAAAGACAAACAATGGTTGATCTTGTAAGGATCAGTTGGAGGCGACACTAGTCCGGTCCAGGAAGAACAAGCTCAAGTGCAGATTCCACCCCGTCGACTGATACCAGGGAAGGGCGCCACTTTTGCAGGAGTAGACAGTAGACAGTCCACACAGACGTTGTTGATCTTCTGGAATGATCTTTCGGAAAGGCTAGATGAAATGTTTCTCATGAACTGATATATACTTTCCAGAACTGATTTGGGGTTATGGCAAGCTTTACAGGAGACTACTTGCAGGTTCACGGCGGTGTACACACCCACGAAGCACCGACACTTTTGGTGGAAGCAAGCGCACATCAACATCCTGCTTGTGCTGCAGTGGGTCCTCCCGCTGCTCTCCGTCTTCCCCCTCTTCTTCGCCGAGTTCACCTTCGTGCGGAACACCCTCACGGGCGGCGTCCTCTTCTACGCGCGCGACCACACCTTCCACCGGATCTACTTCCTGGGCATGGCCGTGCTGGACGGCGTCGTCATCAACGCCTTCGTCTCCGTCATCTACCTCTGCATCTTCCTGAAGGTGCGTCGCCACGTGCGTGTCCGCAAGCCCCAGGAGCTCGTGCTCCGCCTCGCCAGCTCCGCCTTCCTCATCTTCGTCCTCTACCTGGCCCTCGGCATCTTCTCGCTCCTCTCCGCCCTCGCCCCACCCGACAACCCCTGGATGTACCGCGCCATTTGGTTCCTCGTCAACGATCTCCTCTGCAGGTACGTTCTCTGTCTCCCAGACACCAATAGACAGACAAAGAGTCTAGTAGACTTGCGCAAAGGAAGCTCTCCTCTGAGACATTCGGATAAGCAAAGTATGTTCCAAGAAGCCACTCCTACACACTTCATTCCAGCACTAACGCTCCCATCCTCCTGGCGCTGAACGAGCCCATCCGGACAGCCTTCTTCAGGATGTTCGGCCTGGTCAAAGGAGACCGCGTGTCCCGAAGCGTGGCGTTCCTCGAGAAGGGGAACTCGGAGTGCAAAGCAGTAATCAAGAAATCTCAGGACGTGTGATCCCATGTACGATACGTGTAGATAAAGTCAAGAGTCAATCGTCTAGATATCACAAGTTAACTAACAAAACAACAAAACAAATCAACAGCGCTCAAATCTGGAGACTCTTCAGCGAAGTGACGCGGATGCCAGCGAAGTGGCTCTCCAGCTCCTTCAGCTTCGAGGGGTGCACGACGATGGAGCGGACGCTCTTGGAATCGTCGAAGAGGCCTTCGAGATAGGGGCCTCCTTTCTCGAAGACCTGATCCGGAGTTGCGGCCCAGATCCGCTTCGTAAAGTCGCTAAAAAGGTCACCGTAACATTGGAGGCTATATGGAAGGCTTACCTCAAGAAGGAGGCGTTCGTGTTCCGGAGCGTGCCCACGATGGATTCCTTGGCGGCAGTCTTCACTGTATCCCGGCTCTCAAATAACTCGCAGATTAAACTGCGCTTGGCAGCTTCGAATTCGGATTCGTCAAATGACTTCTTGGATAGGACTTCCTTCTGAAAGAAGCAGCTGATTAGCAAAAATCTCGAGAATCAAACTGTTCACGGTAACCGTTCCCTAGTTTGGATTTGGAGTAATAGAATATTCTTAGAAAACTTACCACAATGTTCTTTGTCACCTCGTACGCCTCCACAGTCTGCGAACATCTATACAAGGAGCACGTGAGCAGGTGCTTGTCCGGCATCACATATATGTTGGCGCCATACGCCAAGCCCTTGCCGCGGACGGCTCTCCAGAGGGGGCCCTCGCACTGGCTCAAGTACTGTGCCAGCAGCAGCGTCTCCATCGTGCTGTCCCCATTCCATCCCTCGGGGAACTCTGCCGACTGCTTCAGGAAGGACGATTCCGTTGCTCCTATGCCGATGACGCTTTGGCTTCCTCCACAGAATCGGTCCCAGACGATCTCCTCGCCGGCGGCGCACTCCAGCTTCTTGGGCTTGATCGTTCCGTTCTGGACGCCCTGCCCCAGGAACTGCCACATGCCCTCCGAGGCCTCGTTCCTCCTTTGGACTTCCTCGTTGTCGCATACCAGATGGACGTTCAGGGGGGCGGATAGGACCAGGTCGCGCAATTTGGTTAGTTTCTCCACTATGCTGCCGTTCTTCTCTTTCAATAGCTTCTCGTGGAACTTCTGGAGACTAAGGGTGCTGTAGGCCGCGGCATTCGAATCTAAAAAGGAACCAAATATAGATATGACCAAGAGGAAGTAGCCTCACCGTCACTGTGGATCGTTCGGGAGTGCAGATGGTTGACGACGGAGGATCCGTCGCGCCTCAACTCGTCGGCGTGCTTGACGAGCTTGTTCAGCGCGACGTTCAGTCGCTCTCCGTCGAACACCACTCCCTTCAAGTAGATGTCCAGCCATTTTGCCGCGTTGTTGAGCTCCTTGGCGTCGACCTGAACTGCTCGGTGACTTTCGAAAAATGCACATCGCTTACCTTGACCCTCAAGGTCATGAAGCGGTCAAAGTAGCCGGCGATGCCCAGACCAACCGACTGGGAGATAAGGTCCTTGGTGGCTAGGACGGAGACTTCCTCGTAGGGAAGGACCTTCCCGTCTATGCTGGCGGGCGACTCAAACATCACCTCGAACCACAGCATGAGGTACTTGCGGAGTTCGAACGGGATGGAGAGGGTGTCCATGACTACGTGGAGCTGAAAGACCGCGATAGAATAGGAGATGGAGAACACCAAACTGACCTCGATGAACTTGCTAGGACCGTCGTGGAGGAACGTCGGGACTGGGATCTTCTTGAGCAGCGAGGGGGCGCTGCTACCAAAGTTGTCCTCCAGCCTTATGTCGAACACATTGAACTTCTCGAGGTCCTGGACGATCAACTCCTCCAATACGTCGACCGATGGTTTGTTCCCCTAAAGGCGAAGGATTAATGCATCTGAAGACACTAGAAACCAATACCGTGTTTGCCTTGTTGGCACAGTCGAGCTTGTTCTTGCAGTTCAGCAAGCCTTCTGCGCCCAAAGACTCCTTTTGCGCCTCCAATCGTTGATGTTCCTAAAAACACGTGTGAAGAGGTTCCTCAGCTGGATTTTGTTACCTTTTGCTCGAGCACGGTGACCAGCTCCTCACTGGGGTCTCCAATCACGCATACGTGGGGTTTGTTCATGTACTTCTGCATCAGGTTGCTCCAGAAGGAGGCCGGTTCCGAGGCGAGCTTCTTCAGCGTGTCCACTTCGTTCATGCGGATGCGGAGGTCCTCCTCGAAGCGGTCCCGGTCGCCGTACAGCTGGTGTCCGATAAGCGTGTGGAAGATCTGGTTGTGCCCGTCGGTTTCCATCTTCGTGTGGCACTTCAGGATCGACTGGTTGATGAGGAACTCCATGCGGTTCATGTCGAACTTGGAAGCGTCGGCATGCTCCCGCAGAGTCTTGTCGAAGAACCTGGAAATAGGAGAGATGAGAGCAGCGCCATATAGATACCACCTACCTGTCCTTCACCAACTCCAGCTTGTCGACGGGAACACCCGAGAACTCCATGACGAGGGTGCACTTCGTCTGCTCGTCCATGGAGAGGTTTACATGGCTGCAGTAGGGGTCCTCTAGCTGCACAAAGTCCTTCTCGAGGGGGGAGACGGCCGTGTCCCTCAGGTAGTCGGAGAGCACAGAGAGGGCGGAGACTTCGTAGAGCTCTTGCGCCTTGGGGCCAAACCAGGCGATCTCCACCAGGCCGGTGACCGATTCGTCTGCGGGGCACTCGATCTTCTTCACCTGGGACTCCTTCAGCTCCGGGATCTCCGCGGAGAAGGGTCGGCGGAACTCCTTCGGGATCTTCGACAGGAAGCGCTCTTCGGAGGACTCGATGATCGCGAGTAGCTTGTCGTGGTCCACGGGCCCGCATACGACGATCATCATGTTGCTGAGGTGGTAGAATTGCTCGTGGAAGGCCCGGACCTTCTCGTTGCTGCAGGAGGAGCGCAGGTTCTCTAGGCGACCGCCTAAATTATAGAAGGGTTACTATTTGCCTAGAAGTAGATTGGAACTTACCGGTTTCGACCGAATAACTGTTGTTCGGGGGGTACATCATCCCCTTCCTAGTCCAGGAGACGAGGGACTCCATGTCCGACTCGTAGTTCTGCATCTCGCTGTAGACCACGCCGGCGTCTTCGCCGTCCCCGTTGATATGGTGGACTTCCGTGGCGTACTGGGCGTCCTAAACAGGAATTAGAGGTGCTATATAAGAAGAAGGAACTTACCGTTAGGGTGGGGGCCAAGACGTGGTCCATGTACACCGGCAGCACCTTCAGGAAACCGCTGCTGCCCAGCGTCGTGAGCGTGTAGGCCGTGTGGTCCTGGTCCGTCCACGCGTTCGTGCCTGACGCCAGGCAGCGGTTGGCGATGATGTCCAGGACACCCTTCCATGGGTACTTCTTGCTTCCCATGAACACTAAGTGTTCCAGGGTGTGCGGGAGGCCGTCGTCGCTGTTCGTTTCGGTCGCTGAAACACAAGTAGATGAATAGAGATTTCGAATTAGAAGAACTTACCGAACGATATGAGGCCTTTCACCATCGGCCCCGGTACGCCAGCGACGGCGACGCGGAGTTCGGACCGCTGCGAGCGGTACACGGCCAGGGGGATGTCCCCGTTCACCTTCACATCCGCCACTTGCTTCCAGAGGCGCCTTACAGCAGTTGAGCCGGCCATCCTAAACATCATCGGCTATACAAAAAGAGGGAGAATGTGCACAAGAAGTAGGTGGTGGTGCAAGAGGTATGGACAGATAGAAACTGAGCACAAATGAAGCAATAGTAAACGAGAAATATTTAGTACATTATATACAACATAGAAATTTGTTAGGGCAGGAAGGATTCAGGACGGGATCGCCTTCTGGTACTTGTCCACTTGGGCCAGCAGCTCGACGTCGTTCGGGTACTTGGATCGTATCCTCCACAGCGCCAAGCTGTCCTTCTTCTCGAACGCCAGCTTGGCGGCCATGATAGGTTTGCCTATCAGGAGATAGGCTCGGACTTGCTCCTCGTACACGGTGACCTTGTCCATCAGCTTTTCTGCTTCTGAGGCGAATCCTTGGGAGGTGAGCGCTTTCACGAAGGGCTGAAGAAGTTAGGATTCAGATATAGAGAATACACTGCAGCACTAACCAAGTATCCCACTGGCGACTTCTTGCTTCTCGCCAGCTGGTCAAGCTGTGTGAACAGCCTGTTCTTGACGTACGCGTCGATCTTCCACGTGTAGATTCTACAAGGAAGCTTCGTTCTATGGGATTGATGGCGGAGATAACTTACTGCTTCTCGGATATCTTGAACGCCTTCTTGATCTGGTCCACACAGGACGCCTTCTTGGAGCCTTCTCCAGCTTGCTCGATGTCCTTCAGCACGGCCCAGATGAACATCTCGCGGAGGGATCCTTCGCCTTCGGTCACGTCCCAGCTGTTGCGAAGGGTGAGCAGATTGACCACGTCGGATAGGAGCCCGATGTAGCCGAGGTCCCGACCCCGATTCGCGTTCAGGCACTCCTGGGCCTTCTTGAGCGCGGCTTTCTTCTCCTCCACTTCAAAGGGTGAATTCGCCACGACGGCTTTCCCTATGTAGAAGAGGGCCTGTCTCACGAAGTCGTCGTTCTGTCGATATAATGCTTCCAAGTGTTTTGGGGACTCGTCACGGTAGGACTCCTGAAGAAGGTGGGATGAGACTTGGAGAAAAGTAGCGACACTTACTTCTAGTAGGGACCGAGCCTGCGGCCATTTCCGGACAAGTAGGTCCACATCCGTCGCCTTCCCGTGGACTTTCACGTGCGAGAGGACCAAATGGACTAAAAAAGAGAGCTTTTGTGGGAAGATAAGAGCGCCAACATACTGAGATCCGGCTCGTGACTTTTGGACGCTATTGTCACCGCTTTCTTCAAGTAGGTCTTGTTCACGTGGTCCTTCTTGTCCGCCTCGCTGATCTTCAGCAGTAGTTCCACTTGACGAGCCTTCTTCTTCTCACGGTTCAGCAGTAGTTCGGCTAAGTCGGTGAGCCCCGCCTTGTAGGCATTTTCAGCGATATCTATAAGGAACAGGTAGAAGAATAAAGGAGATGAAGGCTTACTTGCGTAATTGATCGTCGAGAAGTTGCTCAGCTTCCTGTAGATCTTCTCGTCCACTTCAGCAGCGTCACAGCCCTTCTTCTTGCAGTCCTCTATCAGCGTAGCGGCCCAGTGTCCCAGCACGTGATGGATTCCCTGTTCTTCAGGCAGCTCCATGTACTCGGCAAGCTTCATGGCGGCCGGCCAGCGCCTTAACTCTATGAGCCTATTGAGGAGAGTGCTCATCTTGAGTTCCGCGAGTCTACAAGAGGGAGCTGACTTTAAGCATCGAATGAAGGAGAGACTTACTGAGGGAAGGAGAGAGGGATGCCGACGCGCTTCATCCTGACCGTGTGGAGCACTTTTATCTCCTTGCAGATGGCGACGAAGTGTGAAGAGTCGTATTTCCTCTCGATGCATTTCCCGAGTTTCGCGGCCTAAAATCTCAATATAGGGACAAGAAGGGAAGACGATCACACGACACTTCTTCACTATCTGGGGCTACGCGAAACCGATAACAGAAGGTGGTCGATACTAGAGCGCACTTGGGTAAGATCACAACACCGCAGAACCATCCGATTCGCGGAATCAATTTGCACGAGACCTACAGATCAGCATATGTGAGCGACGCGGGCTTTGTCAATGCTAGGGACTATAGGAATCTGGGGAACGAGCGGATCTCTTGGTCACCCATCCAAGATCCAAGAGTATAGGTATCCAACGCCATCAGGAGTAGGCATCATTCAGCGCGGTGCTAGGCAGTCACAGTATACGGTAAGGAAGAATAGTCCCGCCACGAACCTCCCTGCGGCGGTAGAACCGGACACAAAAAAGACCACACACCTCAAGCAGCTGTTCTTGGAGCTCCGGTTCGTAGGAGTGCGCCGCCGAGTAGAGGCACTGGTCAACCGCGTTCTTCAGATTCCCTCGTATGGACTTTATTATGTCGTAGACGGTGTGGTTCTTCTCCTTGAGTTTGAGCACCGCTTCGTACAAGTAGCCTCCAGGACGGTCAGAAGCCACGCCGAAGACGGAATCTAAGCTTTCTAGAATTGAAGTCAGATTAAGGAACGTCCGAAGAGCTTAGATACCATCCACTACGGTGAAGAACACCAAGGAGTTCTTTGAGAAGACCTTCAGTCCGTCCAGTTCGACATCCACGAAGACCTTCTCGTCGAAGAAGAAGCTGGAAGAAGGTAGGTATTAGAAAGCCTTCTTTGAAAAGACTCACGAGTAAGAGGAGGACTCTTTCGAGTAGAAGGTCAGCTGGTGGGAATCCTGGATACACAAGGCCTCGTTTCCACACCAGAAGTAGTCGATGGCCGCGCCGCTGGGCGAGAATTTTATACTGTGGAGGACGGAGTAGTCGTTGCAGTCGACTACTTGAATCTGGCCCGACGTGTTGAAGAGGGCCAGCTGGCTGTGGTCCCAGTTAGGAAGGATCTCGGAGTAGACGCCTTCCACTTCGGGAATGACCCAAGGGAAGCTCTTGAAAGAACGTTTAGCTTGGGTTGGTTACAGAGGACCTACTTGGACCTGAGCGGCCGTTCCGTTTCTTCCCATGACGATCTGACCGTTCACTGCCATGATTACGGTCGGAGGACTTGCCACCTTGCAGAACACAGTCCATGCCGTTATTTCGCTGTCCTTGGCTATGACGGACTCCTTCAGCTGCCAGATCACCTTACTGCTCAAGAGATTCGTGACGTATACTTGCTTCGACTCGGTCAAGGCGGCCAGTCCGGATACGGTGAGCTTCCCTTCGAAGTGGTTCGAGAAGACCTTCCATTGACGCACTCCCACGGATTGATCGCGCTAGAAGATCGATGAAAAGTCGAATCGCAGGTCTTCTTACCCGACACATGAGGTAGCTTTCCTCCTTCAGGCCCATAGGAGTGTAGACGTTCACTCTGGCGTGCCTTTCAAGGACAAGCAGCTAAAATCCTCAGTTTCCTTCTAATCAAGCTCCTCCTTCCCACATACCCTGTGCTCCTTGGTCCAGGAGATAGCCATCACGTTGTAGGCCTCGATGGGCTCCCCGATCAGCGGAATCCCACTAGAGGTCATCACGGCTATGTCCCACTTGTCGTCATTCGAGCTTATCCTAGGAACCGCGATAGCTAAAAACACCTCCTCAGATCAGCCTTCCTCAGCCGGGGCATACCTATCGGCCCACCGAACTCGCAAGCCGCGAAGAGCACCGGTCCATCCCTGATCCGCAGATTCAAATCCGTGTAAAGCTCAATGTTCCGTAACTGGACAGGACTGAGCACTGTCCAGTTCACGTTTGAAGAGGTCATAACTCCTGAAATGACCATAAATTTAGAAAATCTTCCTATACTTGCCGCACAAAATCGTCGAAAATATCGTAACGCATAAACGGTAGGCAACGCTGTCAACGGACGCAGGCTTTAATTAGCATTAATGGAACATCCTGGCTTTGGGCGGAAAAATATTACAGCGCAACGGGAAAAGCAAAATGAGGATCACTGGAGAAACAATGCCAACAAAACAATGCGGAGAAGTCACCAGTCGTCACTGGCATCGGAGTCGTCGTCCTTGCGTTGCTTCGCCGGGCCTCTGATGACCTTCCTGACGCCCTTCTGGGCTCCCTTCTTGAGGTCCCCACCTCGCATGCCGGTGATCGCGTTGACTCCATCGTAGTCGATGACTCCGGACCTGCCCAGCCGGGCCTCGAGCACTTCGGTCTTGAAGTCGTCCGACTTCCCAAGTTCCTCGAAGACGCGGACGTAGTCCGAGGTCTTCTGGTTTATGATGACGCAGATCGTGGGGATGATGCGGATGTTCAGGCGCGTGATCAGGAACTTGACCTGAAGAAGGTGGGAGGATTATAGGAAACTGGAGGCGGTCGGTACCTTCTCGGCGTTCACATAGATGAACCTCGTGTTCATGTACTTGGCCGCAAGCTTCTGGAGATGCTTGTGGACGACCTTGCAGCGCATCTCCGACTCCTGGTAGAAGTGGCACACGACGCGGTCCGACTTCTTCGTCGCGGCGAAGAACTCGCGTTCGTCGGCTACTTCTTCGTACTTGCCATGGCCATTGGCGATCATCTCCTAGAATCACGGGATGTAATCTCTGGACTCTTAATCCAAGAAAAAGAAAGTGATACTTACCATCTTCTGCGCCTGCTTCTGCTTCATCTCGGCGAGTCTCTTGCGACGGAGGGCCTCGAGTCCGTCCTCGTCGAGGTTCGCCATCTCGTTGATCTCCTGGTCGAGGCGCTCCTCGACCATCGTGGCCGCCTTCATCAGCTGCTCAGCAAGTACGGTCTCCATCGTATCTGGAGAAGGAAAGTTCTAAGAAGGGAGAAAGGAGCACGAAGGGAACAAGGAGTAGGACTGCGCTCGTTCAACGAACGCGGCTCCTCTGGCGATGTCGACGAAATTTGACGCTTCCGAGCGCCGTAAACAGTAGAGCCCACAAGGATACCCGAGTTGCCGACGGCGCTATCAAGGGGGAACGTTGACCTCGCCAAATCAAATAGTCATGGGATACAGTACGTTCCCACCAGAATTCAGGAAAACCTAGACGAGAGCTTACTAGGATCTCTACAGTAGCCAGGTTTCTGCGAAAGGCTGCTTCTGTCAATGAAGTTGATTGTTTCTGTGGCATCTTCGTGAGTAGCTGAGGTGTCCTCCACGTGGCAGTCTGTTTTGGCCTTGGGATGAGGTGTCGTGTAGGAGGAGACAGTTTGTCTAGACAGACGGAGACAGCCGGTTCTGCCTTTTCCTCCTTACCAAGCTTACCTCCGTTGTCTGCTACTTGATGGAATTGGATCAACACCACAGTAAATTGCTATCTCGCCATCTTCAGCCACTTCTCTCCATTTCAAGCCTCGGCCACCCAAGATCGCAGACTAACCGCAGACTCCCGAAACAAGCACAGTTCAAGATAATCCTTTATAAGGACACAGATCGGACGTCGCGAAAGCGCAACGTAACAAAGTACAAATGAGATTCGTAAGTGATTAACCGCTGCACATGACACATCCCTCCTCATTGTCCAGTGCGCAATTGACGCCGGCTGCCTGGTTGTCAGAAGACTGGCCGTTGGCCCGATTGGATTCGCGGAGGGCCGTCTTGTCGACAGTGAACTGGACAGCGCTGACTGCCGGCTTCGTCCTCAAGTAGTACATTCCGGTCTTGAGTCCCTAGAAGAGTGGAAGTTAGACACTTGGTCAGCTGAAGGAGAAACTCACAAGCTTCCAGCCCTTGAAGTGCATGGAGGTGCACGTGGCATAGCTCGGTTTGGCCATGTGGATGTTGAGGGACTGGGACTGATCGATGAAGGCTCCTCGGTCCGCGGCCATCTCGATGATGTCCTTCTGCGAGATCTCCCAAACGGTCTTGTACAGGTCCTGCAGCTCCTTCGGAATCCGATCGATGTTCTGGATCGATCCACTCTGTGAAATTATCTTGTTCTTCAGGTTGTCGTCCCATAGGTTTCGCTCCACGAGGTCCTTCAGCAGATGAGGATTCACGATCTGGAAGTCGCCAGAGAGCACGCGGCGACTGTAGATGTTCGACGTGTACGGCTCCATGGACTCGTTGTTTCCTAGAATCTGCGCTGTCGACGCCGTCGGCATGGGCGCCACCAGGAGACTGTTCCGCACACCATGCTTCGCGATCTTCTCCTTGAGGGCGGCCCAGTCCCACTGGTCTGTGGGCACGACCGGCTTTCCATCCTCGGTCTTCCACAACTCGTACTGCAGGATTCCTTGGCTCACTGGCGATCCTTCGTAGGTCTCGTAGGGACCATGCTGCTCCGCCAGCTCGCAAGAGGCCTCCAGGGCCGCGTGGTAGATGGTCTCGAAGATCCTTCGGTTCATGTTGCGGGCTTCGGGGCTGGTGAAGGGGTACCGCATGAGCATGAAGGCGTCCGCCAAGCCCTGGACTCCAATTCCAATCGGGCGATGTCTCTTGTTGGAGGTTTCGGCCTCGGGCACAGGGTAGTAGTTCGCGTCGATGATCTTGTTCAGGTTCCGCGTGATGACCTTCGTGATCTCGTGGAGCTTCGCGTAGTCGAAAGTCTTCTCCTCGGTGACGAAGCGGTTCAGGGCAACGGAAGCCAGGTTGCACACGGCTACTTCCTCGGGCGAGGAGTACTGGACGATCTCGGTGCAGAGGTTGGAGCATTTGATCGTGCCGAGGTTCTTCTGGTTGGACTTCTGGTTGCAGGCGTCCTTGTAGAGCATGTAGGGAGTGCCGGTTTCAATCTGCGACGTGACGATCTCCTCCCAAAGAGCGCGGGCCTTCACGCGCTTCTTGTAGCGTCCTTCCGCCTCGTATCTGAAAGAGGGAGGTAAGAGCTTCTTATAGGATTCTTATATTGACTTACTTCGTGTAAAGTTCTTCGAACTCCTTTCCGTACGAGTCGTGGAGTCCAGGGCATTTGTGCGGACACATGAGAGACCATTCCTTGTCGTCCTTTACACGCTCCATGAACAAGTCGGGAATCCAGAGGCCGTAGAAGAGATCGCGAGCGCGCTCTTCCTCCGATCCGGTGTTCCTCTTCAGGCGCAGGAACTCAAAGATGTCCGCATGCCACGGCTCGATGTAGATGGCGAAAGCTCCAGGACGCTGGAAATATTCAAAGGTAAGGAACTCGTCACGGCAACAAATCCTACCTTGTTTCCTCCTTGGTCGACGTAGCGGGCGGTGTTGTTGTAGACTCGCAGCATAGGAATGAGTCCGTTCGAGGTGCCGTTGGTCCCCGCGATGAGAGTTCCGGAAGCCCGAATGCAGTGGACGTTGAGCCCGATTCCTCCGGCGGACTTGGAGATCAGAGCGCACTGCCAGAGGGTCTTGAAGATGCCGTCGATGGAGTCGTCACTCATGGTCAGCAGGAAGCAGGAGCTCATCTGAGGCTTGCAGGTGCCGGCGTTGAAGAGCGTGGGCGAGGCATGGGTGAACCACCGCTCGGACATGAGGTTGTAGGTTTCGATGGCGGCGTTGATGTCTTCCTTGTGGATTCCGACGGCCACGCGCATCAGCATGTGCTGGGGCCGTTCCACGACCTTCCCGTCGATCTTGAGGAGATAGGAGCGCTCCAGGGTCTTGAAGCCGAAGTACGTGTAGGAGAAGTCGCGATCGTAGACGATGGCCGAGTTGAGCTTCTGGAAGAAGTAGATTTTAGTTCGATTTGAATACTTCAGAACTTACATCGGCATTGGCCATGGTGATATCATAGACCTCCTTGGAGATCATGGGCGAGTGCTCCCCGGTCACGCGTTTGTTCTGGTACAAGGCGGTCATGACGTCGGTGAAGGCCTTCGTGGTCTGCTTGTGCAGGTTGGAGACGGCGATTCTGGCGGCCAGGATTGCGTAGTCCGGGTGCCGCGTGGTCATGTAGGCCGCGGTCTCGGCGGCGAGGTTGTCCAGCGCCACTGTCGTCACACCCTTGTAGAGGCCTTGGACCACCTTCATCGTGATCTCCAGCTAAAGAAGAGAGATGTAGAAGTTCTGGTTAGAGTGTCGATAGGAGGTATGAGTGGTCGAACGGTTTTCTCAATCAATTTCACTACTTTAAAGAATTGCCAAGAAAGAGAGCTTTCTCTCTTTACTTTGTTTTGACAAAACTAAAGCAAAGCAAGGCTATAAAGCCATCCGAACACCCAAACCTCCCACCAAAGCCCAGAGTCAACTTACCGGCTCGACGTAGTTCATGTCCAATCCATAGCAGAGCTTCGCGATCCTGGAGGTGATTTTGTCGAGGTGAACCGTTTCGTGACGACCATTCCGCTTTTCTACGTAGATACTTGTGGTGCGGCGCATGCTCGTCATCTTCAAGCCTAAAAAGCGACTTTAAAGAGCATTCAAGGCAGCGCGGATCACATCACAGCAACGCGAAAGGAAGACAAGGAGGGGGCATAGATCGCCTATCAGAGGCTGTGGAAATTCTGCAGCGTCAGCGGGGACGGACTTGACCGGCACGATTCGAATTTTCGAAGTCGACCCTCTCGCGCTAGTGCTCGAGGAGGCGGTCCCGCCGCGAAGAAATCAAACGAGCGCGGTTAAGGTCCACCGTTCGCCCGAGAACGACCACGGGGGAACACTGAAGCAGCTCCCTCAGTGCCTCTCCTATTTATGCGAGGCAGGATGGCGCGAAAACGGTCCGGCATTGTCCTCGGCGGTGACCTCCGCGCTGCTTCTGTGACGTCACGGGATGCGGCGTTTTCGCGCCCAAAGGCAACCGCAACAAGTGGTCAAGAAGGCGCGAAAAGCGGGTTTGGAGGGGAACGCCTGTTCGAAGGAATCGATCTGACTTCTGCTGGAGCGCTGTTTCCAGGCGGTTTGGAAGAACAGAGGCAGTTCCGAAGGTCCTAGAGCTGGTCATGGGTTGGCAAGCCGCAACCGAACTTGAAGAGATTTTGGACCCAGTGTGAACAGATGTGGAGTCGAGGTCACTCAACGAGCTGTCAGTCACACCTGGACGGGGCCAAGATTCTGCTGCAGCTTGGGGGTTCCCGCGCCTTGAAGTTACGAGAGATTCCTGAAGAGAGGGCCCTACAGTTCTATCTCTGACGGAGCTAATGTCTTGGACCTGTGGAAGTCGAGTCCCTAGATGATGTGTGAAAGAGGAATTTGTGAGCTAATTGTAAGAGCAAACTATGTTCGGAAGGTCTTTGACGGCGCTCTTCACTATGCGTCTTCAAAGGAGCTCGATCGCACCTCCAATGACTCTTTGAAGAAGAAGAACACATAGCGCGTGCTAAGCAGGATCTCCGTACATTGAATGGCCAGGAGGGTGAGTTGTGGTAGCCAATGACGCTCTGTGGTGGTCTTGATGTGCTTCCGATAAAAAGGGGACTCAAATGTGTCTTCTTTTGACGAGCTCCTTAAAGCTAATCAAAAGGCACAAGTTGTTCAGAGGCAAGAAGAACGATCGATGGATACGAGAAGTGCTTTTGTGATCAATTCAACTATCTGGATTTAAGGACGGCTCCAATCCTCAAACCTGATGTATTTCTAGGTGGCATTCCTTCTGGAAAAAGAGACCCAAATTTTGGCACCGACGCTCACTCCTTCAAGGTGTGAATTGGCAGATTCAGTGTCGCCCAACCGGTAAATAAAATGAATGAAATAAGAATCAATGGACGGCTAAAAACAGGTTCCACGTCAGGCCTCCGTTCAAAAAGTAAATAAATGATTGCATCTTGCGAGAGCAAAGAAGACGGAGACGTCGCCGTAGTAAGAATGCAACCAAGTGACTCCGAACAGGACAAAGTCCCCACTGAAAACACGGAAGAAGAGGAAGAAAACACCGCCTTTTGACGTTGTGGTTCTAGTCATGTCAGATTCAGATTAGTCCTGCCAAGTGATTCCAGGATAGAGGGAAAGTGTATCTGGTAAAAACCCCTAGGAAATGTGGACCCTATGAGAGTTGAGATCATCACGGAGGTGTTTTGGGGCAACTTCACATTCCAGCACCACCAGCGTCATTTATCGCCAAGAAGCAAAGTAGACTGAATGGCATCTGAAGATCCTTCGTTTGCTGAATATAACACCGGTGCGATCGATCCAATGGCAATAAGAGTTCATAGGAAGAGGATGCCCTTATAACGCTTTGTGAAATTTACAAGTGGACAGTGGCCCAAAAACACCATGGTTCTAGAGAAGGGAGCTAGAGGATGGCTTTTTCGACATTAACTCTTATCCTGGGGTTGTGCTTGAAGACGCTCTCACCCAGAGTTCTTGTGATAGGTGTCTTCAGGTTTGTTGTTAGCATGTCGTTCAGCGCGCTATATTCACCCCCTTTTTAGATTTGGTCCACAAGTTGCGCCCTCCATTTTTTATATTTGTCCCGTATCATCCTGTCACACAACAACTAAAGGAACAGCAGAAGCGCTCGCGTGGGATCGGGTAGATACAACTGGCAGCTGGTATTCCCAAACTGAATGATGTAATCGTCCCCGAAAATGGATTTGTACCGTACTCAACTTGGCTGACGTGTGGTCTAAGGCTTCAAAAGGAACTTCTCATCCCTTTCCCGAATCTCCTTGTGCTTAAAGGGAAAGGAACGATCTTCACAGTGAATCAGTGGATCACTATTGTTGAAATATCCCAAGCCAGAGTGAAACGTAGTTCTAAAAAGCCCAACTCAGAAGTCCTCTTCTTGCCTATTCTAGGAGCTCGATTCCTTATCCGTCCCCTCGACTTTTAATCGTTCCCGTTTTCTCATGACACACGCGCCCTTTTCGGGAAAGTGTGGAGTCAGAACCACGTCATACTGAAAGGGCCATTCACAATGGCGACCGACCGACCAGTCGACAGCTCTGGGAAGATGCCTCCCATATGAATCACACCGAAGTGTTCTTTTTAACGTCAGAGACGGAACAATGTAGGGAAGTTCCGATCTTCTTGTTTCCTTCGATTTTGTGGATGCGGGCGCCATATACTGCTCGGATCAAAGGGCCCACGGTACTTCTTTCTCATCCATTGCATTAGGATCCACTGGAGAGCAATAATAAGGTAAGAAGAGATGTTTAGTGTTTGGGGGAAGTTGTCGTAGAGTGAGAATTAAATCAAGAACCGTGAACCATGAAGTCAGCATGAACCAATCCCAGTCCTTCTCATAGCCACTACGAATACGCACGTGCCTATCCTTGAAGGCCCGGCTCACAGCCTTAACGTCATTCTTGAAATTCCAGCAAGGATCACCATGCCTTCGCATAATTTATGAATCACCCGAAGTGATGTGCTTTAGCGCAGGAAGCAGAACAACGTAGGGAAGTGCCGTGTTGTGTCTCCGGGAGGGGGGGGGGGGGAGGGTCGGCAGATGCACACCAGGATCTTGCATCATCCGGCCGCCCCCTCCGACCGTTCGTCACCTTCCGCATTTAAGCGAATGGCGAGCGCTCGGTTTGCCTTGACGTCACGTCCACGTGGCTTTGTCTCGTAGACAGTGATCGCTGGCCGTTGGATCGACGCGCGTTGGGGACTTCAAAGGAAATGAGGTCTGCTGCGGAAGTCCCGAAAATCACGTTCTCCTCCTCGTCGCCCTCTTCGGCGAACGTGCCGAGTGCGCGGTCCTATTTATGACGTAAGCTGGCCGTGCCTCCCCAAGATCGATAGGGCCTCGCGCTTTCCGCGCTGTTCGGAAAGCGGATTGTAAGTGCATGACGTCCTCGTGACTCGATTAGGGAGAGTCCGTCAAATCTCGAAGCTAGGCTGGTCCGAATCCTCTCAGTCCAGCACTATGAACTATTAAAGTGTCTTAGATCTCAGCAGCTGGGAGCCAGATTGCTTTAGGGACGTTTATCCATCGTTATCCTCTTGATTCCCAGATTTGCGAGAAGCCTGAAGGAATTAAAGACCGATAGAAGCCTCGCGCATTCCTTGTTGTTCAGGAAGTAGATTGTAAGTGCATGTCTTGGCTTCATTCTGGTCCAGTTAGGGCCATAGCTCTGGAAGCTGGGATTACGTCATCGTAGGTCATGGTCAATGAAGCAGTCCACACCTGCTTCCACGATAGTGACCATGGTTTGGCCTTTCAGAATGTCACGTGGCGATTCAGAACGAAGGTGGGTCAGGGACCAAACATCGCTTTGCACCAGGCTGACCAGGCCTTGAACTAGCACGCATACAACGTGCGACCTCTCCGTAGGTCACGCCCACCAGTCCTCTGCTGAGTGACCCATCCTCTCAGATCCTCTGTGGTTGTGTCCTGTGCCACGTGGGCCTCTCCCGTTCTCCCTCTGGTAAACCTCTATCCTCCTATTATGCTTCTAGCGTTCTTCCTGGTCTTTTCTTTCTGACCAAGTTCTAGAATTCGCTCCACGTTCGGTGTCAAATTCTAAGCTCCGGAACTTTCCTTCGCACAATGTATGCGTCGCATTGCCCAAGACAGTATTTAATGCGGTTTATCCCCAGATTCTGTTCATAGCTCCCAAGCTATGCTTCGTGGCGCTTCCATGCCTCCTTCCTATGCGTTTCGTGACCCTTCTAAGCTCCAGCCGAGCTTACCACGTCATACTACGAATTCTCGATCTGTTTCCGCTTTCCATGTGACTTCAGGACACACAAACAGGCTCCCCCTTCACATGACCGATCCGTATCACCTACCGTACTCCGCCGTATTTATGCGGTTCGGGAAATGCGTTTCTCTTGTTCCAATCACGTGGAGATCGCGCGATCGCCTGGGGCTCCTTCATCGCCAGAATTATGTTATTTATGTTCCGCGCTGTTTGTGTTAGATGCTTATCGCGCGGCGCCGCCCCCGCGCGCTCCTTATAGGCGTTCCGCTCTCCGGCTCTCAATCCATTCCCCTTCAGAACATGGTTACCGGCATCGTACACACCTACAACCCACACCTGGAAGGCGCCGCCGACGACCACCTCTACCACTTCGGCATCAGCCGTGGCTCCATCGACATCCCGGCCACTTTTGGAGATGTAAAGGTGGGTGTTTTGTATCTTCTTGAAAATCGAGCCAAGTTAGCCAGGGCTCGTTTGGGGGCAATTATTTGCCCTTTATCTTAGTCTTTCCTCATTCTTTTACTCTGGGAACCCTTCTAATATAGGCAGGGACAGAATTCTTAAATGTGAGATTAGGTTTACGCTTAGATTTTCCAAAAGTATAAGGGGAACTAATCAAAAAAAGAAACACGAACGACCCAGCATCCGAATCTGTAGTATCATCGCAAGCGTTTTGTCACCTCGCGGGGTCCGGTTTTCCTTGGAACGACCCCACGTGTGAGAACCTTCTAGAATTTATGACCCCCGGTGACGTCTGGGTTCCCAGTGGTGGAACACTTGATCACATTCGGAAGTATTTTTGGCGCTGAAGTGTGCGCGGGTTGGTTTCTTGATCTTTCGGGCTTTGGAAATGTGTGTTTGGGAGGAGGCGAAAGATCAGGCTCATGTTCAGAGATCAGTTCTAATAAGATATCCGAGGACTGGAGGCTGACAAAGACCATCGGTGGTTCATGCACCGTGGCAGACCCAGGTAAAAGCATACGGTACAGCTTCTACAGCTTCTTAGTCCCCTTCAAAAGACTTTTCTGACTCCTTTCCTGATAGGATCTTCGAAACGGGCCCTAACTCTTCCACTTTCAGTTCGTATGCGCTGGAGGAAGCGCTTCGAGGATGGCGATGTACGCGAAGCTCTTCGCCACCGAGGCGAAGCTCCCCCTCTCGGAGAACCTCAGCAAGTCCGACCGCTTCTGCATGTACAAGACGGGCCCCGTGCTCTGGGTGAACGTAGGTGACCCTTTGGAATACCGTAACCCGTGGCTTGTTTAGCATGGCATGGGCACTCCGTCGCTGAGCATCATGCTCATTGAGGTCATTAAGCTCCTCAACTACAGCGGCGCGTCCGACGTCATCTTCGTGAGGTGAGTCAGGGCGGTTTGAAGGAGGCAGCCAGAAGTGCCTGAGGCGATGGAAAGCCTAACGAAGATCGGCTATTTGATAGTAAGCAAACTATCATTTCAGAATTGGAACCAGCGGCGGCATCGGAGTCAATCCAGGTACCGTAATCGTGTCGTCCGGCGTCATCAACGGAGAACTCGAGGAGTGCTACGTGCAGCACATCATGGGCAAGAGGGTAAGTCTTAAGCTCTCCTTCCACGGACCTAAGGCGTTCTAGGTGGAACGAGCGACGAAGGTGGACCAGAAGCTGGGAGGCGAGCTGGTGGAGACCGCCAAGGACCTAGGAATCCCCGTGGACACTGGCGTCACTCTGTGCGCCGACGACTTCTACGAAGGTAGGGTTTCTGGCTTTGGAGGCAGTTCATCGGATCCTTGTAGGACAAGGCCGCCTGGACGGAGCCTTCTGCGAGTACACCACCGACGAGAAGTTCGCCTTCCTCCGCATGCTCCGCTCGGAGAAGAACGTCCGCAACTTCGAGATGGAAAGCACCTGCTTCGCCGCCATGACCCACCGCGCTGGAGTTAAGGGTGAGTGGCACAGAAGCCAAAAGCTGCCTTAGAGCTAGGGCTCCACAAATATGACTTCTGCTCTATGGCCTCTTTCAGCCGCCATCGTCTGCGTGGCCCTCCTGAACCGCGAAGAAGGCGACCAGGTGACGGTTAGCCACGAGCAGTACTTGGAGTTCGAGATGAGGCCGTTCCGACTTATCACCGCCTACATCAAGAATAGAATCTGAAGCCAGTAACGCGAAGTATGGCAGATTGCCACGAATGCATAATTGTAAGTAATGTTCATGTAATTGTTGTCTCCTGTAGGACATAAATATCTTCTTTTCACTCCAAGGGAACCACCGCGTTTTATTTTTTAGCGCGTTTTATTTACGTGCAAACGTGCTGTAGTAGGTCTCCACTGTCGAGGTCCACGATCTCCCTATCTCCTGGAGCCTTTCCAGGTCCTTCTTCTTCAGCGTCGCGCAGAGAACGTCCACGAAGGCGAAGGGAACGGACTCCATTGTCGCTGTACAGAAGTAAATGTGAATTATCTCAATTACTCAAGTGAATTTCTCCGTCACTACAGAAGTTGGCTACGAACGTTTCCTTGGTTTCTGGACCGAGCATAGTCCAGGTTATGTAGCGCCTATTAATGCTTGCACACTATTTGTGGAGGCCTTCAGGGAGGACAACTGGAACGACATCACAAGAAACCATTGCGCTGTGGAGGTCCTTCATATAGCCTTCAGAAGGCGACCCGAAGATCTCTATCTGTTTATGAAGATCCCCCCGGAAGAAGCGGTCGACGATGCAGGTCAGCATGTCCAGATCGACCGTCAGATTTGTGCGACATATGTTGAGCCTCTTGAAATTGAGGGATTTCAGGAAGGACTTGAGAAGGGCTATCGTACTCCGAGGCCAGTCTTTTTCCAGTAGATCGAGTCGTTTCAGTCGGCCGAGAGCGATTTGGTGCTCGATGAATTCGGTACACTTTGCTCCGAAGTACGAAGTGAGGATCCGCTCTGGTCCACGCAGGCTGCTGAAGAGAATGTCCATCAAACGCTGGGAAGACCGAGATGGAGTGATATGATAGGTTTCCAGATCAAATTTGTAGTGGACTGCCAACTGTGTCAGGACGGGCAGAGCGCGAGTCCGGAATCGGTCCATCGGCATCACATCACATATACTACGCCTAGACTCAGCAGGCGCCACCAAGATTCGTGAGATCCTGTCGTATTTAGACAACGCGGCATACTGATAGCAGTTGCGGTAGTCCGCATCCTCGTAAATTGCAATGCCAACATCAGTTTCATCGCGGTTCGCAGCAATGTAGACCGTGAACTCCCTCCTTTTGCTGAAGTGGGTCTCCACCGTCGATGTCCACGGTCTTCCTATCACCTGGAGCTTTTCCAGGTCCTCCTTCTTCAGCGCAGCGCACAGAGCGTTAGCGAAGGCGAAGGGCACGGAGTTCTTTGTCGACGCAGAGTGTGTAGTTTGTGTGGGTATACACGGATTCTGGCACGAGCGGCATCGCAAACACGATGACAATTCAAATGCGCATCGCAAAGAAGACCGTGTGGCTCATCAACAAGGTGAAAACATTCTAATGAGACCAGGGCCGGACCATGATGAGGCTACAGTAACCTATGTGGACCCCTACGTGAGCTCCGAAGAAGTGGTTTATCACAAAACAAGAAAACAACATGCCTAAGTCTTCACAACGGTGTATCCTGTCCTCGCGGGCACCACGGGCTCGAGGGCGTCGATCCAGTCTCCTGAAGCAGCGAAGCGGCACAAGATCTCGACCACCTGATTGATCGTCAGCATCACGTTGAAGGTTCCGCTGGACGTCTTGGTCATGAACTCGGGGATGGGCAGGCGACGACATCTCACGCCGAGAGCTTCTGAAAATGGCGCGATAAGCGATGTTCAAAGATCAACTTGCAAGCCAAAGACAGATGTCTCCTAGACACAGACACACTTCTTCAGTCTCAGACATGACTCACCTGCCTTCTCGCGACTCATCGACCCTTTGCCGGACTCGTCCACGAGTCCTCCGATGACGTAGACGGCGTCTTCGTCCAAGGACATCAGCGGCTCCATCTCCGCGTCGGGGCTCAGGTACACGAGAGAAGACGTGCTCTGGACGTCTTCAAGGCGCTCCGAGGTGGTCTTCCAGCTGAAGGAGCCGAAGCCCGATACGATGCGCTCGCCTTCTGTCTTTACCGTGTCCTCGAGGTTCACAAGAGTGGTCACGAGTCCGGAGTAGCGCTTCTGGAGGCCCCACACACGTCCCAGCTGGCGGATCAGCTTCCCGCGCTCCTTCGAGTTCATCGCCGTGCAGAAGGCGAGATCGATGCACACCTAAACGGACGTTGTAGAGGCGTTAACCTTCAAATAAATCTCCTGAAGCATCTCTCCAAACTCCAGGTTGGATTGAAGACTCAAGACGAGTCCAAGCCTTGCCCGTGGAATAAACAAACTCAAAACGGCTTCCTACCGAAAGGCGCTTCATCTCCACGTTGTTCTTGGCATCGTCCCGGGCTTCCTTCTTCCGTTCGCGGCGTCTTCGGTGCTCCTCGACGCGCTTCAGCTTCCTCCGCTCGACGACCTTCCGGTAGCGGACTTCCCGCTTCTCGCTCTTCGCAACTCTCTCGGCCTCGCGCGGCTTCTCGATCGAGAACTCCTCGAACAGCGACTCCAAGAAGGCAAGACCTCCTCCTTCCATTTCCGCGACAAACGAAGGAGTGTCGCAACGTTGTGGGTGGTCGACCATCTGACGTTGAGAGTTCGCAAATTCGGCTCCGTGCTACAGTACTCCTCTGTTCTGCATGAGCGAACATGGACACGAGGGGTGTGCGGAATTCCGACTTCCGGAAATTCTGGTTTTTTTTTTTGGGCTTCCGACTTCCGAAAATCTAAGGCCACTTCCGACTTCCGAATTCGGAAGTAAAAATTTTAACTTCCGCACACCCCTGATGGACACCGAACATGGGCCGGAAGTCATTGTGCCATCCCCAGGAAACATCTATCATCATTTCAAGTATGAGCGATCTTAGACTTCTTCTCAGGACGGACCTTTGGGTGACATACAGTACTCCTGGTGGTTTGGTTCGTCCGTGTGGAAAATCTCTGCTCCCCTACGAACGACCTGGATGGAAGTTCTGTTTTCCTGTCTGTTTGTCCAACTTATTTAGACCTATAAGGAGCTTGGCGTATCTTTCCTTTTTGGAGCGTGTACATATTGTGTTGTCCAAGTCTTCATCACACTTTTACTTTAAGGTCAAGAATGACGAATATTGGCAGAATCGAGGGTTCTCTGGAGGATCGTAGGACTTCAGTCAAAGTGGGGATCGGCGGACTCAACTGGTATCATCTTCCGATTCTGCTTTGCCAACTTGTACTAACTTTAGGTCTGTTTCTTACTCCAGTAAGCCTGGTTTCACCTTGCACTGTGCTGTTGACGAAGGAGCTAACGTCCTGTGGAGCTGCACGGCAAGAGGACGACTCACTGGATGGGAGGTTCGCACACTAACAAAGCCTAATGGACGAAAGCAGTCTTCAGCTGTATGTCGATGTCTTCGATATCGCTAATATGTAGTACTTTTAGTGGTCCGAATCCTTCAATTATCTGAACAAGCGTGAATACAGTTTTTTCGCATTTCCGCGATTCCAGGCCGACGTGTCGGTTCCAAACAGTTGTAAATCTGTCCATATTCCTGCAAGTACGCAACAGAAGTTCGGTTTTTTTATGAACGGTGGGGGATTTGGCCCTGTACCTAGAGCAGGATTCGAAGCTGAAATAGAAGTCATCAAGTATGTAAAGAAATGTAGACATTCTAAACAATGTTGTCGATTTCAGGATGCGCGCGGTCGAGCTCTCCGCTCCTCCCAACAAGACCATTGAATCTCCCGAGGATGGCGCCTGTTTTGAGGTGGACGGACAGAAGCTCTGGGTCTCTAAGAAGATGCTCACCTTCCACTCTCCCGTCTTCACGACGATGTTCTCGGCTGACTTCAAAGAGAAGGCGACTGGATCCTGCGCGATCAAGGAGGTGAAGGTCGAGCACTTCAAGCTCTTCCTCAGCATTCTCTACAACTTGGACGTCACAGTCAAGAGCAGTAGGTTAAGGATCATATGAGTTAACTCCTCCACCCTTTCAGAGGAGTACCTCGAAGGACTTCTTCATCTGGCCGACATGTACCAATGCGACTTCGTTCTCCGCTTCTGCCATGACATCTTAAGCAGCTCCGACGCCAAGTTTCTCCCAATGGCGAAGAAGATTCAGCTCTGCGATCGTTTCCGGCTCTTTCCCCTCCTCGCAACCCTTATCCGAAATGCTACACTGGATGAATTGAAGCAGTTTGTCAAGGAAGGAAACTACGATCAATTGAGCTCCTTTGCCCACAGCCTCATCATGGAATGTTTCGCCCTTTCCAGTTAATGTTTGTCATATACCAAGTTTGTTATGCATTGGCCTTGTTTGCTCGCAAGTGAAATTGTTGATTTCCTGCGTAGGTATACGCCCGTATCTGAAGTTCAGAAAGACGGCGCTCCCGTTCAGATTCTGAACGGGAGCGCCGTCCAGGTGGTGCTCGGTCAGATCGAAGCTAGGGGAAAGTTTCAGGAATATATTAACCACGAGTTATGAACGATCGCATCGAGGAGAAACTGTTAAGCACGACCTGGGACTCAATCTCGCAGACTCGGCCTCCTTGGCGCCAGCAAAGAATCTCCCTCGGCATCTCTCCGCTGCGTGTGGCCTCTCAGGAGATCGGCTGTGCGACAGTGGGTACAGTACTCCCCCGCGCTGTCACTCACCCGCGAAAGCCGACTGCAAGCGTTCGGTCATCCCAAGGCAATCAGAGATCTGGTCCCTCCGCCAATGTTTTTTCGCGGCGCCGTGGGCAACGGCATCGCGGCCTCCGGTGCCGTAATGTTACACTGCCGCCGTCGCCTGAGTGCCCCTCTTCATTCCCGGCTCGTTTCGTGTTTTCCCCTCGATCCACTTCGCTAAGTTTCCCAGACTCTTCTGGCGGCGCTATGCGGTGGGTTTGCACCAGGCACTTCCTTTCTAGTCCAGTAGCGCACTAAGTCGAGAGTGAGTAGATCTAACCCGAGTAGTCCGTGCACTGTGCCCTTCTTGGCTCGTATAAGACCCGAGTGCGTTGCAGAGGGAAGACGCACATGTCGGAGTACCTCGGCTGGGACGAACGCCGGCCTCCGAGCGAGGCCGTGGCCGCCGACCGCGACGACCTCAAGAAGCCCAACCCGCACGAGGTCCTCGGAGGCCCCGCGTGCCAGGGCTTCGAGAACTACGTCCGCAACATCTTCCGTCCTGGAGCGAAGGTAAACACCGGAGGAGTGTTTTTCTGTTTACCAGTGTAATCCGAGGATTTGTGGGTTGTTTGGCCGCTTTAGTTGAGAGGGATGGCTAGGGGTTCAAAGACACATTTCCAGGCCAGGGCTGCGCCTTCCAAGAGTCCTTACTCTTCGGTCTATTTGCTCCTTCGCAGATTCCTGGTCCAGAAACCTTCTCTGTTTGAATCGGGTTGAGGGGCTGAAACTAAAGCAAAAGTTTAGGCATCATACTAGTCGTTTCCATTTAATTGACTCACTTTCACGCCACGATTTAAAGGTGCCTGGAGAGCAAAACATCAGCGCGCACAGGATGCTCGGGGTTTCGCAACAGCTCGGCAAGGACGCCCTCGACGAAAGCAGTGAGTGCCTTCCATTATAGGAATCTGCCACCTACTAACCTTCTTATGGTTTTACGGTCCAATTTTGGTCCATATAATCTAAAGATGCTTCCCTCTTTCCCACGACTACCGTACCCCTCCCGAGTTTCAGTCGAGGTGGACATGTATCAGTCGCCACTGGACGGGATGTACGCGGAGCTGGGCCTGGACGGACTAACTTCGCGCCGTTCCTACGTGAAGTACCCCGTGTACACTCCAAAGCAGTCGAGCGAGTGGTTCTCGCGGAGTCACAACATCGAGCGCCGACCCTCCGAGCTCGTAGGCTCCTCGCTGGACGACCGCCACACCTATGGAGGCTACTCCTCCTACCGCGAGCGCTCCGAGGACGAGTGGAAGAAGAACAACAAGCAGATGCTCGTGGACTACCAGAAGTTCGACAGGTGCGGGGCCGAGGCTTGGAACGGGCCTAAAGCCTTCGTTTAAGCTCTCCCCTCTCGCCATACTTGTACCAGGCCCACCCGTACGTGCAGTCGCAGGACTCCAGGATCATCGGCTCCAACTTCGTCCAAGTCACCACTCGGCCGCGCGACCGATTCCTCGAGAAGGTGAGTCGGCGTTAGCTTCTCCATCCCACGATCTCCTTCTCAGATCGACAAGACGCTCGCCGAAGTCCGCGCGATGCCGCGGTACATCTGAAGGAGGCCCAGCGCCAGTGCTAGCCGTTCTTCTTGTTCCGCGAAATGAGCTCCAAATAATATATAATCTCATCCATATCCCATACAACAATAGAAAAAAAGTGAGAATAGCATAACATGGTTATAACATCACCTGGGACCAGTCCCTGTTCTGGGGTGACTCCGACAGGAAGGCCCGATTGTCCCTATCGGGGAAGGGGGTGGCGTCGAAGGACAGTGCCTTGGTGCTCTTCCGGACTTGCTCAATATCGCTTTCGATGTCGTCTTCGGTGGCGTAGAGGCCCAGTACGTGTTCAGCGCGGTACAGGAACTCAAAGCGGTGGGAAACGACGAAGACTTGGACTCCTTTCTGGATGGCCGTGTGCAAGAAGGCAAACATCTAAACAGGGATGGGGTGAAGAAGTCAGAAGATAAGACGCATGACCGATTATCAAGCACCAAAGTATGGACCTCCCTCCAGGCTCTCCAAATCAACCTACTACAAGCTGTAGAAGGTGGCTACTGAGAACTCTACTGCTCGATTGCTACAGCATCAAGGAAAAAACTCACCCTGTCAGTGTTGTGCATGTCCAGCGCGGCGTCTACTTCATCGAGGATCAGCATCGGAGTGTTGAGAGTGGCGTGGACGGCCAGGGCCAGAGCTAGCGCCGCCAGGGCTTGTTCTCCCGAACTCATCATCTCGAACATGGTCGCCGTCTTACTGGGAAGCACGCAGGCATACTGCACTCCAGCGGTGTAGGGTTCGTCCACGTCTTCGAGGATCAACTGGGCGTAGGCCGACACGTCGTCCGTGACGATCTGCAAGTAGGTGTTTAGGTGGGATGACTTATGTAAGAACGTACTCGATAGAGGTCCAGAACGCTCTCATTGACGCGCGTGAAGAACTCTTCGAATCTGAGCGTCCTCCGCTCTTTGACGCCCGAGAATTCCTCGTCGATCGCCTGGATAGCCACTTTTAAGGCCTTGATCTGCTGAGCCAGGTCCTCCACCACTTGTTGGGCCCGTTCCAAGCTGAAGAGAGGATTGTCAGCGGTGGATCTCAAGATTGGACTTACTCGGCCGGATTCACAGAATTCGAAACCTTGAGCTTCTGTAACTTGTTGCTGGTCGCTTTTAGAAGGGCTTTTTTCTCATTCAGAAGTTCTTGGCGACGTTGGTCATCAGAAGCCTGAAGAAGGTCCGATTAATGTATTGATACCATGCGGGACTTACATCGACAAACGGCTTCGGAACCAACTTGAAATCTAGCTTGACGGTCTCCGCCTCTTCTCGCAGGCAACGGCGTCGCTCTGAAGAAGAAGGTTAGAAGGAGGAGGAAGAAGGAAAGTACCTTCTGCGTTCACGGGAAGTGTGTAATTGAAGACGTTGCTCCTCCTACTTGGTCCTTCATCCTCGTTCTCGAAGGGAAGCTCCAGGTTGGACCGAGCCGCCTTATTGAGAAGATCGTGTCTCAGCAAAAGAAGGCGTTCTTTGTTCCTGTTGGCCGTGCTTATGTGTGAAAGCACTTCAGCGAGTTCCGTCTCCAGGCGTCGTTTGACGTCGTAACTCTCCTGGTGACACTGCTTCACCATGTCGGCCTTCCTCTGCTCGTTGGTGCTGAGCTCCTTCTTCAGCTCCGAGATGGCTTGGTCGATTCGGCCCATGTTCGTGGTGCTTGAGCTTATGACCTCGACGTAGCGGTTGATCTCCTCTTCGAGAAACTGGCAGCTTGTCACATCTCCTTCTACATCTTCTTCGTTTTCTAAATGGAGAACATATGGTCATCTTCCTACAGGGATCCTGAATGGGATACCTGCGGCGAAGTCATCTTCAAGTAGCCCCTTCTCCGCTTGCAGCTTCTGGGCGGTGCTGCTGAGAATCTCCAACTCCGCTTTGATCTTGGTCATCTCATTCTGCAGTGCTTCATAATCCTTGATGTCCGATATGCGGAATCGGTCGCAGAAGGAGGCCAATAGTCTCTGAGCGGAGCTGCTTTGCTCGTCCTTCAAGAGCTTCACCTGATTCTCTTTATCAGCGATCTCATGGAGCAAGAGTCGCTTCTGGTGCTGAAAACCATAGATTCAGAACTTGACGGCTCTGTACAATCCAACCTCAAGTTCAGCGAGCTGCTTCTCAAGGGAGGCGGCGTGCTCCTTCAGGGCGTTCTCTGCGGTCACCATGTTCTCTACGACTCGCTGGGCTCCTTCAAGGTTTCGGCTCAACTCTTTCAGCTGCTCGCTGGTCTTCTCCTTTTCGACGAAGCAACGTCCGGCTTCTTCATTGACGCTCAGGAGTTTTCGTTCCCAGTCAGAACGCGAGGGCAAAAAGTCACTGGAATGCAATGGGTTCAGTAGGTTTCATGGTTCAATAAAATCTTACTCGTTGTCTTCCGTTATTCCACTGGAGAACCACTCGATTAGAGCTGGGGACTTCAAACTGTTTGCGAAGGCGGCTGCTCCTTGTTCAGAATACAGGAAGCCATCCAGAGCCACCGCCGCTTCCAACTGTTCCACAGTGGCCATCACGTGCTCGGCCTCAGAAGCTGTTTCGCAGAGCGCTATTCCTTCGCAGACGTGTGACGAGATCGGATAGAACTTCTAAGGGATCTTGTTAGAATTCCTTTAGATAAATGGAGTTCTTACCTCGCTGTCCACGGTGAAGCAGCCACTCAAGGCCTGATAAAGCTGCTCCTCTGAGGCGTAGAGAGACTTCTGGGACGATATTTTGAATTTGCTCAAGGGCACAAACACTTCCTGGCCCAGTCCGTTCTCGAAGAGATACGAGGAGCACGCCTTCGCCACTTCATTGCAGGATACAACGATCCAGTTTAGGCGATCCCTCAAGGCCTAAAATCCACCCAGTAATCCATATTTCACACATGTATTCACATACGGCGTCGAAAGCATGGGCGTACTTCAGATCGCAAGGCTTCATAAGGTCGTAGATCCTTCCAAAGACGGACTCTTCGCCGAATTTCGTCTTCAGTCTTCGGATGACGCTTTTGGAGGTCTTGTGCCTAGCGTAGTTTGCTTTGATCGGCTGGTCGGAGCCCTCGCCCTTGTAGATGACTTTGAGGGCTTCGATGTGTTCCTTCTTCGTCATTGCCGTCTTGTGCTGAAGAAACTCAGGTCATTAGGGCTTCACTTGAGGACGTACCATCTGCTCCAGTTCTGCTTTTCTGGCTTGAAGTTCGGCCAGTTCCCGCTCTATGGTGACGACCGTCTCCATCTTGAGTTCCCTATCGGCGATCACGTCCTCCTGTCTTTCATTGAGATCGACCAGCTGCTCCTTGACCGAGGAGATTGTGCGGTCGAGCCTCTCCGCCGTTTGTTCGGAAAGTCCTCGCTCGGCTTCGATCTCCCGGATGCGCACTCCAACTGACTCAGCCGACAGAGAGAGCTTGATCTGCTCGTACATGGCGACCTAGAAGCAAAGGTAAGGAAGAGGTGAAAATCCAAGAAGCAAACCTGTTCAGAGGAAACGCTCCCTTCCAGCTCGGGCAACCTCCTCGATTTCTCTTGGCTCTCTTCAACGTTCTTCCGCAGCGAGCTTTCCGCCTCGGCTAGCTTGGCCTTCTTCTTCTGCCTGTCGGCGATCTTCTGCCGGAGGTAGTTCAGTCGTTGTTGTCTCTTGTCGTTTTCGTGCAAGAAGGTGAGCATGGTCTTCTCGACCGTCGCCCTCAGTTTGACCTAAACATAGTAAGATTATGTGAATGTCATATGGAGCTGGATTTCGGCCTTTTAGCGTTTTCGGAGAACAAGTTTTTACCCCGGATGGGTCTCAAACAAACAGAAAGGAGGACTACACTTGCTAAAGGCGGCCCTATGCATGTTTTGTTTCGTACCTTCTTGCTGATGTCGCCCTTTATACGCTTCAGTAGAGCTTCATAGTTCCGTTCGACGCTTGAGTAGTCCTTCTGCTGAACATTTGATATACGAGTCTTCCGTTCGGCTTCGGTGCTTCTCAGGGCCGCCAAGGATTCCTCGCATTCCTCGAGTTGTCGCTCTGCATCATGTAGCTCCATAAGGCGGATTTGAACATTGAGTGCTTCCTGAAATGGGGACATTCAGAGTCAAGAGGTCAATGGCCTACCAGGTTCTTCGACTCCTTCTCATACTGGTCCCGGGACTTCAATTCAGCTTTGAGTCTCAGCATGTCCTTCCGGGCGGTAGCATGCTTCGCGGAGACTTCTGCCAGCTTTGCGTGTTCCTCCTCGCGCTTCTTCAACAGCTCATCGTAGGGTTTCTTGAATTCAAGTGACCTGAACAAGTCAAGATATCAACGCTGCCAAGAAGAAGACGACCTACTTCGATATCCTTTCAAAATACTCGGTTCTTTGCGTGCTGTTCATGATCCCCATCTTGTCGACAGCTCCCTGCTGGACGATGAAGTTCTGGGTCAATCCGTCGATTCCCAGTTCACGCAGTCGATCCAGATACTCCTTCTGGGTCACGTTGCGGGAATCCACCGAGAATTGACAGCTTCGTCCTTGGGAAACCAGGGCCCTCTTGAACTCCACTGTCACGTCGTCGACGCAGCACTGTGCGGAGACATAGCAGTTGGAGGGGATAGCGCTGCCCTTGGTTATCCCTCCAAAGCACAAGTCCTACAAGGAAGCGATGAGTATATCCCGAGACTCAAGTGCATACCCTCAGATGTCGCGCTCGAAGACTCCCGCTCTTGTCGCCGAAGACAAACGCAATCGCATCCGTGAAATTCGATTTACCTAAAAGTTCACCAGATACTCACCACAAAGGAGCCATAACAAACTTGCCTTCCCCGTTTTGTCCGAGGATCGTAAGGATTTTCCCGTCGTCGAAGGGTCCGAACGAGTGTTCCCCCCGGTAGGACTTGAAATTGCAGATGACCAGGGTACGTAGGAAGCCCATTAGCCCTGAAATATGGATGCAACCAATTAAGCGGCAATACAACGTGCAATAAGCCGAAAACGCGTGCAGGACAAAGCAATGTGCTTCTCCGAAAACTAGTTAAGGAGCAGGAAAAGAGGGCTAGACATTTCAAATTGAGTCGAGTTGATTCGAATCAAACAGCGAGTCAGCTGGAGTGGAAGCTGTGAGTCAGAAAGGAAAGAATAGAAGCTGAAGTAGAGGAGCTCGTCAAGAATATGCCCTTTGAACACAGAACCGCGAGGAGAACACGATAAGGAGAAAGAAGGCACAGAATTAGAAGGACGACTAGAAGTCGGACGATCGGATCCATTTCAAGGAGCAGCTCCTTAGCCTTCGAAGGTAAAGAGGAAAGGCATCCCCCAGCATCCAAAAATAGCTCCAAGGTAAAATTGAAGTAGGGAAGCCATGAAGCCTCCCTAAGACCAGATGCCCCCTAATGACTACCGTAATTGATCATGGATTCAGGCACTCTCGAGGAGAATCCGATGTTTGAATCGCAGAAGTGACTTCGCCTCATCTTTGGCTATCCTTCTCGACCCATCAACAACGACCCCTACCGTAGTACAAGTGACACAGACAAAGGGTAAACCAGTTTATGCATCCATCGAGAACTTTCGCGAAAACAGAGCGGAGTATCGCACCGATGAACTCTTCGGCTAACGAAATCAAGCAGTTCGGAGATCGGAGCCGCGAAGCTCCTTCAGGGCAAGGAGTAGGGGCTGCAGTGCATCAGTCCTCCGAAGGCGCGGCGACACAGCAGCCACTCATCTGGAACTTTGCGTGATCGGTGGGTCCTCGTCCGCGGACTCACCCGACTGCGGTCCGGCCAAGAAGGAGTCGACGTCGAAGTGGGGGTCGGATCTCTTACCGTACCGCGAGAGCACGGCCCTGCCGTACCGCGACAGGTACGCGGCGCGCTTCTCGGGGACTTCTTGGTCGCTGGCGGAGCTGACGGCGAGGACGAGGGCGAAGACGACGAGCAGGGCGTACAGCCATGAGTTGGACACGACCATAGTGCGAGGACGGAAAGAGAGTTACCTGGAATGCGCGGTCTTATTTCTCCAAGTGGGCCATAAACAGGAGGTGGCGACATTTTGTGGAATTGGAAAGGAGGCATGACTGAGAAATCACGCCGCGGAGGTGCCTAAGAAGTAGGAGTGGAGGTAAAGGGACCACGGGCCGGGAATGATTAACTCCTTTATTTCCCATGTATGGCTTTCGGGAGTCATCGCATAGGTGTCGAGCTCGGAGACTCGGTGCCGAGAGGAAGTCAAGCGAGATGGGCCACGGATGGGCAAATCCGACTTCCTCAAGTGGCGAGGCCCTTCCTCTCACGGAAATGGAGATAAACAGTAGCCCCTCCCGGGTCTTAAGGGCCACGCCACGACCACCTTTCGACATAGGCTATAAATCAGGGTTCCTCGGGGAGCCGAGCGCGACGTAAATATAAAAGGATTCGACGAACACAGAAACAATAAATCTCGACTGCTTTCGCCGTCATAAGTGGATTTCAGCCTGGACTCGGGAGTCGCGAGGGGCCATCTGAGAGGAGTGAGAGGAGCCGAATTTCAGGGCTCCGTAAGTGAGTTTCAGAGGGCGCCGCCCCCTGCGAGGCATCTGATGAGTCGTCCCAAATCCACTTAAACTCGTTCGGGCGCGTCATTGGGTGAAAGTCGAAATGCACGGAATCCGCGGCTTCGCCGGAAACGCCCACGTCCGCCAAGCGGCGCTGATGAAGCCCCGAAGCTCCGCCGAAAACAAAAACAATTTCGAACCCGAGTTCGGTCGAGCGAGGACGCACCGGAAGTTCTAGAGTTCCCAGGACGCATGATCGCATTTCATAATTTCATTACGCCACCGGTAATGGATCCGGATCCACGCTTTCGACGAAATCGGACCCCCTCGATGACGCCCTGAGATGTCCGAAACCGGAAGGACGTCACTGATCGCTTGGTCCTGGTTGAGTTTGAGGTGAAACTTTTGAACCTGAAGCTCACATTGGGCCACACGTCCCACGATGAAGACTTCCAAGAGCCTCGACAACTCGAGATCATTTTATGATTCTGGAAGTCCTGACATATTACAAGTATGTACAAACTGTAGAAAGGGAATTAGGCGTCGTTCCCCCTGACATCGGGGTCGAGTTCTGGCGCTTCCAGCTTGTCCCTGTGAATGAAGTCGTCAGGGATAGGCTGCATCTGCACGGACGGAGCGAAGCGTACCATTCGTAGATTGTCGAAGGTATGCTGCTTTATCGCGTTCAAGTACTGGAATGGATCAGTTTTTATGCTGAAATGAGGTTGGATCTTACCTCTTTGGGGTTGGCATTCTCCACTCGCGGGACCAACTCTGGCTTCAGCGTGAATTCAGGAGCGAAGTACTCGAGATATTCTGCAAAAGCAAGTGAGCTTTAAAGGATTAAACCCTTTCTCACCTGTGCTGTCCGGGATGTCGTTGCTGATCACTTGGTCCTGGCCAGTAAGAATGGCCGTTTCGTAAGTCCAGCAGCGAGCGACGTTTCTGAGCGTGTAGCCACCGCCGCCAAGCACCAGGAGAGGAATTCCCAGGCTCTTCACGAACCTAACGCACTCGCCGTGGCCCTCGAAACTCAGGTTGAAGCAGCCCAGACGGTCGCATCCCAGAGAGTCGGCTCCACATTGAAGCACGATGGCCTTCGGGTCGAACGTGTCGATAATCTGGCGGATGATGGGCTTGAAGAGGGAATGGTAGCTTTCGTCGTCCATGCCTTCCCGCAGAGGGACGTTGACGGAGAACTGGCGACCTTCGCCCCTCCCGACATCGAACATGTCGCCGGTGCCCGGGAAGAAGAGATTCCCGTACTTGTGGAAGGACACTGTCATGACCCTGTCGCAGAAGTAGAAGGCTTCCTGGACTCCGTCCCCATGGTGGATATCGATGTCGATGTACAGCACCCTAGCAAGAAGTAAATAAAATAACAGCGTCAAACTCCGGTCCTTACCTGTCGTGGTGCTTCAGGAGCTCCAGTATGGCAATCACGATGTCGTTCACATAACAGAATCCCGAAGCTTCGGACTTCTTCGCGTGATGCAGCCCTCCGCTCCAGTTGATCGCGATGTCACACATTTTGTGGTTCAGCCTTACAGCGCCAGCGATGGATCCGCCCGTGTAAATCGAACAGAACTCGTAAATCCCGTCGAAGATAGGGCTGAAAAGAGAGCGAATAAACGAGCTACTTCAGCCGGTAACCTACCAGTCCTCTCCAATGTTGAACTTGACGAACTTGTCCTCGTACTGCTCGGCGGTGTGTGGGCTGACGCGCTGCAGGAACTCGACGTACTCCTTGGAGTGGAAGCGAAGAAGGTCCATGGACGTCGCCGGTGGCGTTTGGATCACCGTCATGTGGTCGTGGAGGCCGTAGTCGACGACGAGGCTGTGCAGCGCTGCGAGGCGCTGTGGCTTCATGGGGTGCTTCGGGCCATAGTGGAAGTTGCCAACTTCGGGATGGAAGAAGTAGCATACACGGCTTTTGTCGGGCATTAGGCGAAGGGAGCGAGAGGATCAGGACTTGGGGGATGGAGACACGTTCTCCTCGGCGCTGGAAGGTCGAATCGGAATCGGCGTCAGTCAGGCAGATCGTGCCGGGAGTTGTGGGGTGTCATGGGTGCTCACTGGGTGCAAGTATCCTGAGAAAGCTCGCCGATGGAACCACAGTTCTTAAAAAGCACACAGTACTGTAAAGTACCCATCACCAATAGGCATCTTTGAAAGAAACTGAAGAGTTCGTACCAAATGAATGTCGTAGCAACGGTGGTTAAGCAGCAGCTGCTTCGGCCAGCTGCGAAGGGCGTCAAGTATGTGGTAGAGAAAGCGGAGAAGTCGGCCAATGTGTTCCACGCGAAGTTCGTAGCCCCGATGGTCAAGTTCGGACTGGAGGCGATGTCGTGTTTAACCTGGCGGACCCTAGAGACTGCCCGAGAAGGAATCATCAAGGAGCTCCCAGAATCTGACAGATGGAGGCCTGATAAGATGGCCTCAACACTACTACATAGAAGCCTGGCTCTGTTGAGTGTGACCATTAGGGTTCCCAACGCCAAAGTGTGATTTGAATCCCCAATGACTCTCGGGCGGATTGCTGCACCACCAGCACGTTCTAGAACACCTCTAGGCCGTTTGTCGGTGCTCTGGCCAATCGGCCCAGCTGGTTTTCGAAATTGCTCCAGTCCATCCTGTCTTGGTTCATCTTGTCTGTTCTGTTGCTCATGCTTGTAGCTCGGTTGGTCCCAGTGGCGTGTGGAAGTAGGTCTCCGATCTCCGAAGTAGGTCTCCGTTTTTAAGGGGCAAGTCAGTAAGGCGAAAAGCCAGTTTCCAGTTTGGACATTCTCCCAGTGCCTTGCTGACTTCTGTATAGAACTGAGTTCAAGATCGTCTTTCCCGCGATCTCCGTCCGCGTGTAACGATATTAAAAGAGTCGTTATCCTCATGTTTCTACTATTTCAGTTCAACAATGGACGTCATGGAAGTAGTCGATCTGGAGACCGACACGGTCGAAGTGCCGGAGCACGTCATGAAGTCGTCGGCTGAAGTGCGCCACCGTGTCCGCGCCCTGAAGAAGCTCCAGCTTGACGCGCTGCAGCTCCAAGTCCAGTTCTACAACAAGGTGAACGAGATGGAGGCCGAGTTCGCGAAGTGCGCGAACGTACTCCACGCTAAGCGTGCCGCGATCGTCAACGGGCAGTACGAACCTACTGCCGAAGAAGCCAACCAGCCACTCCTGCACGTGCTGGACAAGGACGCCCTTGTGGTATGTTTTCCTGTCCCCTTCAATTACTAATGCGAACTTCAGGAGTACGAGCGCGAATGGGACAACAGCAACCCCAACAAGGGCGAGCACGGCGTCCCTCGCTTCTGGCTCAACGCCCTCATGGGAAGCGCCACCTTCGTCGACATGATCCAGGAGCGCGACGAACCGGTGCTGGAGCACCTCGTCGACCTCAGCTACACCGTCGACACAAGCCCTCAAGCCTTCACGCTCATCTTCAAGTTCGCCCCCAACAACGGATACTTCACCAACACCGAAGTCACGAAGCGCTACGAAACCAGCACCGCCCTGGACGACAAGGACCCCTTCAACTACGAAGGACCCTACTGGGTGGCGGTCACCGGCACCGACATCAACTGGCTGCCTGGCAAGGACGTCACCAAGGACTCGAATGGGGAGCTGCAAGAGAGCTTCTTTAACTTCTTCAAGGTCAACGGTAGGCGAGACCAAAACCTTCCTCCGGTAAGGGATGACCACATGTTTGAAGTATTAATTCTGCTTCATTTCAGCTCGCTATGGAGGAACTCGAGCAGGACTACGAGCTTGGCCAGCTCTTCTGCGACGAGATCATCCCCCGTGCCGTGCTCTACTACACTGGCGAAGTAGACGGCGACGACGACTCGGACTTCGAGTGCGATGAAGAGGAGGACACTGAAGACGAGGACAGCAACTCGGGCGACGCTTCGAATGAGGAGATGGATGAGTAAGGTTTTAACATTTTTGTTGTCTGTTGTCAAATAAAACCTTGTTTAAATAAGATCTGGCTTTTGTGCTCATCACGTGAGGGTGGGGGGAGGGGCAGCTAGCGAGGCATCATAGCCATAGGGAGCAAGAGAACAAATCCTCAAATGCTCTCAGTCGTGAGAAATCGTTTGCGATGCCATATCCGCATCGCCACGCGTCACAAGTCACATATACGCCCGTTTACTTCATTTATCACCACACATCGATAAGGCCGACAATGGAGTACGTTCCTACTGCCTTCGTGGACGCTCTGTGCGCTACGCTGACGAAAGAGGACCTGGAAAGGCTCCAGGATATAGGGGAACCGTGGACATCTACGGTGACGACCCACTACAGCAGAAGGAGAGAGCTCGAGGTCTATCTGTATGTGAACGACGATGAAACTGAAGTTCAGATCAAAGTCGTACCCTTTGGGGTCTTTGGCACTGTCAACCTCGAGAGTTTCGCGTGGTCAAAACACGACAGGATTCGGTATATCCATATGGAAAAATTTGTGCCATATACAGCTCAACCACTCAAGATATCCATGGAGCGCTTCAGAACCAAGTTCCTGCCTGTGCTGACTTCGCTGGCTGATGACTATGCTCTTACTATCTATGTCTTAGAGCGCTACGGTCAGCATTTAACGGACAGTCTCTTCAGCAGCCTGAGTGGACGGGCATCGGTGATTCAAACCCGACACGCCGGCGCTAAAGGCCGGGCCATAGTTTTACGCCGACGGCGTAACGTAAATCTGTTTTTCGCTTTTTTCGGCGACAGGTTCGACTCGCGTCAATCTTCGCCGTACGCATATTGTAGTACGAGAGACGCACTTTCTTATGATACCAAGGACCAGCGCAACTGTGCGCTATCCACTTCGTATTTGCCATTTTTACTTTACGCCGCTTTACGCCTGGCGTAAAATGCGGGAAAACCTGGCGTAAAGAAATACGCCATGCCTTTCGCACAGTTGCGCTGGTCCTTGCTATCATAAGAGAGCGCGCCTTGCGTACTACAATATGCGTACGGCGAAGATTGACGCGAGTCGAACCTGTCGCCGAAAAAAGCGAAAAACAGATTTACGCTACGCCGTCGGCGTAAAACTATGGCCCGGCCTTAAGTGCGTTGAGTTCATCGAGAAACAAGTCACTTTAGGTCGATTGAGAAAACTTGACCTACATCGACAAGAGTGGCCTGACAGCATGAAGGCCTCTCTGAAGGCGTTCGTGAAATCTCCAAACTTCCTGACACTCAATCTAGGTATGTCAGATCTGACGGTCGACCTGGAAATGATAATCATAATGGTCGAACGCTTCCTCAAGGGAGACCTTCACCAGGATGCAGTTCTCATTGGAAAGCTTTCAAAAGGCGACATGGAAGGGATCCACACAGCAATCCTTTTCGACGACGTCCTTCCGCTCCTTGACGGTCTCCCCGAGCATTCTATGAGCGTTGACAAAGAGTCATGTGCGATGGTTTGGACGGGACCCGGTCCACGAAGACTCTTTGCGTCGTTCTCTCATGCCTACCTTAAAATATTCCTTAGCATGTGAAAATAAAGAACCATCTTGTTGCATTGTCCCAAACACAGCAGCAACACACTGCTTCCAGTGGAAGGGGAACCCAAGAGCAGCGACAGCGGCTCGGCTTGGGGCTCGTTTCCGATTCCAGCGATGAAGAGATGACCACGAGCCGAATCGAGACCGCCTGCGCTCGAGCTGCAGAGAAGTGCGTGTGCTAGTTTAGATCTTCAGGGAAGTTCGCCACATTACGTTAAGTCCACTAGATTGGGCTGTGCTCGGGACATCTCGGAGCATCGAACCCGAGAACGTGTAGAATTTCTGAAGTAGGACAAAAGGACACCGCTGAAGTAGACCCTCCAGATCACCAGCGAGATCCAGCACACTGGGAAGTGCAGTCTCTCCAAATCGCAGAAGTAGTCAGGTCACGCATTTTTATTAAACAAAACAGGTCTAAAAATCCTCCAACTTCGATCTCTTCGCTGCTGCTTGGTCGTCCGAATCGTCATTGTCCGCCAGAGTGGACTTCTCCGTCCCGTACATGGGACATCTTCTGCTCGTCTTCATATGGCCCATGTTGTGGCAAGCACCACAGCGCCTATTCTGAAGATTGGGATTGCTCGGCTTCGGAGGCTTCTCGATGAATTTGGGCGGGGTGGCGTTCGGGTCGTTCGCCTTCGCTTGCTTCCGTCGGATTCTGCGGAGCTGGTCCTGGAGTCTTCGCTTCTCCTTCCGCTTCTCCTCCTTGTACTGCTCGTCCATCTGGGCATACGATCTGATGAAGTCTTGATCTCTTTCGTTCCTAATCTTCACATAAGCGTCGATCAGAGAACTCTTGCTGATCACTTCAATGCGCACTGATTCCGTGCCGTCGTCGTTGATGAACGTTCTGTGGATCCTCAACTTCTTCAGTCCCGTGCACGACGAGGAAGGTCCATTGATGATGGGTTCAGCAGCTGGAAGACAAAATGTGGGCTAGGTGAACACATTCTACTTCAACTTACACTTCTCGCCTTCCTTGACGGTTGCACCTTCTTGGAGCAGCTTCTGCAACTCTCTACGTTCGTCCTCCTCATCTTCGTGCGTTCGATCCAGGCCCTTTGCTTTCGGCGTCTTCAGCATGTTCTCCAGATTCCTGGCCAGCTCGTCGTTGTCCGAGTCTTCGCCACTGCTGCCCTCGTCGGTGCTGAGAACCTCCGCATTTGACAGATTTCGGTTTTGCGCTTCGAAGATGGTCTGGCAGTACTTCTTGTACTTCTCCTGCATGTCGGCAAAGTTGAACCGGATGTTGCCGCGTGCGAAGCGCGTCATCCCCGAAAGCTCGCCCTGGGCATCTGATCGCGATTTCGCTGCTTGAGTGGATAGCGTCCTGATGACGTCAATGATTTCCCATCGAGTCAGAGAGTTAATCTAAAAACGTTGCGTTTGGGATTCCAAGTGGTCACTCACCTCCTCCTCGCGGACACCATACTCGCGGCAGATCTCCTTGGCTTCTATCAGGGGCAGTTTCCGAAGATCGGCATTGGTACCTGTAACCAATCTTTTCGGCATTTGCGGAACGTCTTCCTGGAATTACATGCATTAGAACGACTCTGCCACTTCCATGCCTACCTTCTGAGGCTTCGAAGAAACTCGGACGTAGGAGAATCCTTGGCCACACCCCGTTGGGTCGGCAATGCCCGTTTGATCCAAGAGGCATCGACCCTTCGAGGCCTGGATGAAGCAGCGCGTTGTGTTCCACGGAGCGCATTTAATCTGAAGCACTTGAGAGAGATGGAGAGGACACCGGGCTTACCTCATCTTCGATGGTCACCTGATCGTCGGAATCGTCCTCGTTCTCGGGAGCAAAGGCATATCGTTCACCATATCCAGCGTCCTTCAGCCTCTGTTCAGCAGCCATCATGCTGTACTGGGCGCAGCAGTGCTCTGGGGTGACGAGAGCTATGACCTCCTCCTTGCTGGGCAGCCGGAACTCGTCTCGGAGTACCCAAAAGTTTTGGTCCGGCCCAGTTCCGAGTCGCTTGAAGTCTGCACACTGCTTGAGGCGTTTGCGGATGGAGCTCTCGGCGTAATGGGGAAAGGCCGCCTTGATTTCCTCCATTCTCAGGCGCCGCGGCTTGTGCTCACTGTTCCAGAAGAGTCGGTAGATGAAAGCCATCAGGAAGTCGCGGACGAAGATGCTGGCCTTCTTCGAATTGGGGCTGGGCACCTCCACCTGTGGACACTCCTGGCCTACGAGGAAGATATGCGAGCAATTCCGGATGAAGAATCCGTTCTTCGACAGGATCAGCAGGAAGTCGGTCTTCTTGGGTGAGTGCCTGTAGATTGGGGCGCGGAACAGCATGTTCTCGATGGATTGGATCGACTGTCCGGGTTGGAGGTTGCCTAAGAAGGGCGTGTTGTGGGCGAACGCCTTCTCTCCGAACTCGAATTCGGGCTCATAGTCGTTCCCGGCCTTCCGCTTATGGTAGTTCCTGATGCGAGAGGCCATTCCGGGCTGGCTGAGGAGTGGAGGATGCTCTTCGGAGTACTCAAGAATCAGGAGCGTTCCGTCTTTTCCGGAGAGGTCTTCAAGCTCACGCATGAAGAAGATCTCCCCGCCACCCTCGACGGCCTTCTGTTTCTCTCGAAGCAACTCCATTTGCTTGATGTGCTTCTCCAGTGGTTGGACGTTGACGTACTCCCCGACGTTGATCCAGCAGTGGTGCCTCTTCGTCAGCGGCATTCGATGGAAGTGACGCAGTTTGTAGGTTCCTAGATACGTAGGGAAGAAGGCTCTGTGGAGATTCTGGGCCGGTAACGAGTGCTGGATCACTGTGAAGCCGGCTACAGTGCCTTTGGGCATGTAGTACTCATCGTTGGAGATGTTGAATGGATCATTGTCGGTCATGTGGGCCATGTTGTTCTCCAGCTGTTCTTCCTCCTCCTGCTTCTGGCGCTGCTGCATTTGTCCTAGGATCATCTTCGATTTCCTCGTGGACTGGTGCTCCTTGCAGTCGAACGCTTTAGAAGCGGAGTGGCTTCCATTTTCTCCCATCTGTCGATCCTCGTTGGGTTTGTCTTCAGGGATTCCGAAGATTTTCGGGTCGTCGGTGTAGTCCAGGGTCAGCACGCGTGGAGGCGGCAGCTTCTCTATCTTGTTGGGGTCAATGATGACCTCGTCTTCCCAGCGCGTGTTGAGGAGGTCGTAGTTGTCAATAGGGAATATGGATCCTGTTGGGCGAGTGTTGATAGAGTCGTACACATCGTTGGACCGATTCGCGGCTGGTGGGAACTCGGCTCCATGCGCCTCTGGTCGACCCTTCTGCAGGAACAGCTGCTCAAACCTTTTGTCCTTGACTAGAAAAACATTTTTATGGCAAGTAAAGAAGGTGAAAGTACCGGCACTGACGAAGCTGTCAAAGGTTGGCGTAAGTTGAGTGGGGATCCATCCACACTTAGGGTTCTTGAGATTTTCGAAGTTCTTGGTGACCATCTCCCTGCCTTGTTGGGCGTCGTAGATGATGTCGTCCTCCCACCGATTCAAGTTCACGGGCAAGAAGACGTCGGCTGGAATCTCGGCGGGCTTGATCTGCAGCTCCTTCTCCCTGCTCTCCCCATCCTGGTCGATGTCCGATTCGTCGGAGTCGGCTGGCTTCTCTGCCTCCCTCTGCTCACCACTGTGTGCCTCTGGTGGTCCTGACGGACGAACCTTCTGCTTCTTCGAATTCTTAGCGTCTTGCTGCTATAATCAAGATGTATGAATTTACGAAACGTTGAGATTAGCTCTTAGTACCTTGCGAAAGGTAAGTCCGTAGTCGCATGTTTTCGCTGTTTGCGGAATTCCGATCCTGTCGTACCACATCTTGGCCGGACCATTACGCCAAGGCTTAATGTCGTCCTCGTCATCACTCCCCGTGTGAGGGCCTGACTTCCCCTTTGCCACGACGGGTTTTAGGAGTTCGAGGCGACCATCTACGGCGCACTCCGACATCGGAGGCTTAGGGTCGATCTTCAGCCTGACGTCTTCCTTCTCTTCTCGTGGTTTGCCCTCTTGCTTCTCGACCCGCTTGTAGAAGGTCTCGTTCATCCACCATAGTTGCGTCTTCGACGACTCCTTGATGTTGTGCTCGAAGAGGCGCGTCAGGCAGAGGATCTTGTCGGTCTCGAACTCCGGGAAGAAGCGGCGCGGGTCGATGTCTTCGATCTCCGGGGGGACGATGCAGGCCAGAGGAGCGTCTTCCCTCTGGGAAGGAGGGATAAACACCCTTCGAGCGGGGACTTCTGGCTCGTCTTCGTCGAGCACTATGCCCTCCACGCCTGGAATCTCGAAGTCCTCGTGTTCTTGCGAGGTGTCCCGGTAGCCTTCCTGTTCGTAGTAAGCTAAAAACAAGGATCTTAAAACCTGTAGCGAGCAAAAAGACATACACATGTCCTGCGCGCTGGGGTGATTGGAGAAGTACTTGTCGTAGGAATCCTCACTGCATCCACTCGATTCGCTCTCCTTCCGGCGATTCACTCCGGATGTGGAAGGCTGAGGCGCTTGAGGCGGCAGTCCATTCGACATCGACATACTGTCCATGAAGGAGTCCTCGTCGCTGTCCATTGTAAGCAGCTGAATGAAAATGGACTTATTATGCTTAGAAGAGAGGCGAATGGCACGCGTCGTTAGCACGGACAAGCGGAACAAGTAAAAAAAGGTCTACTCATCAATCAGAAGGAGAGCTCAGATTGTGGTCCAAATTGCAATTTGTGACCGAAAAGTTCGAGAGTTCACTGTTTTAAAGGTCCGATAACGGATTTTGCCTTGAAATCTTGATTACATTTTTTATTAGTTCGTGCTAAGCGGATATCACCCAAAAGTTGCGCTCTATTTCCCTGAGATTTCCGAAGTTTTTGATCTGGCGTCTCCTAGACCAGTAATGTGCCTATTTTCAACCAAAACCAGTGCCAAATCCACCAAGAACTCCCCCATAAGCAGGTTAACACATATCGACGAAAAAACGCCGAGAGAATGGCGAAATGTAGCGAATCATAGGGGTGGCGTATAACGGGTCTCAAGCTGGACCTGACTCCTTCTTGGACCTGACCTGACGCTCTTTAACGTCGCAACATTCGTTGCTTCAAAATGTCCAGAAAGTCCTTCATATGTCTGTGCGTCACAGAGAATAAAATAGAAAAACAGCTCCAGAAATGAGCCACGAAATGCAACGTGTGAAACCAATGCCCAAACTCAAATTGGTTTGACGGGTCGTCAAACCCAATGAGGTCCGCTCATGCGTCATCGCAGAAGGCCATGTCCTACCCACTCGAAGGAGCACCAGCCGCAAAGGGAGACAGACTCATCTGTCTCGCTGCGTATCACAAACAGGATGGTCGTGCCAAGAAGTGATCCCACATGTATCGCTCCAAATCGAGCTCCAGCAACCCTCAGCATGCTTCTCTTCGAGCTGAAATTACTTAGCAGAGAAGACGATTTCCAAGGCCTTCTCCTCAGTATATCTTCAGGGCTGTCGGCAAGACGTCGTCGGAAGGCCTTTGGGTACCCCACGTCGTTTCATAATGGCTAGAATGAAACATGGGCTCCAAACAAGCCGGTGACACAGCTGAAGCCTCAAACACAATTCCTCGAAGTACGTCAGGAGGGCATCGTCAGTTTTCAACAGACACGACGCAGGTGCAGGTGGGCGTCTAGGTGCGGTGCATGTGCCTTCATACACACGCGGTGTCTGTTTCTACAGACGCGCGAGTCTGTTCTCTGTGTCTGTAGACGAGCGTCTGTTCACCACAGACAGACGATAGACGCAGAACACACACTCCTCGTCTGTAAAAGTATGGCCCGCCCTTAAGAAATTGCCATTTAATTTGAAAAACGTCTTACAACGACTGTTCCTTGAAGTGCAGTCCGCGCCTACTCACGCACGTTGGGGTTCGATGGCAGCCGGGGAGTAGGCTTGACCTTATTTCGACTTTTCTTCGATTTTTCTGGATTTCGCGATGAATTTCGGTTTTCGACTTCCGCTGTTTCACCTTGTGCTTTCAAACCCGTTTTGCTGCGTAATGCTTTGTTGTACCTCGCCGCCTTTGCCGAAGCTGAGGTAGATTTGCTGAAGGTGTAAGAGGTTCGCCATATGTAGGAGGGCTTCACCCATACCAGAAAACGCGCCTGCAGCAAACGTAACTCTGAAGCGGGTTAGAGCCTGCAGCTCCATGTGTTAATCTCGCGATCTCGACGTTTTCGCCTTCCTCTATTCCACAATATCGTTATCTTCATTGCAGGTCGTGTGTGACTATTGAAGTCTGCGCTTGTGTGAACTGTGAGCGAATCAACAAGCAGCTGAACACATGACGGGAGTGATGTCTCCCGGGTTCCTTGAACAGGCGCAAAAAACGCTCACCAGCCCTGGAGGGCTCGATGTCGGGATGCTGGATCAGGTAGGTTCCACCGCGAGACTGTACATTCAACAGCGAAGTTTAGGTGGTTGCTGTGATGAATGGAGCCCCAGGCGAAGATCAGAAGAAAGCGCTGCAGATCTTGACGCAGTTGAAGGAGAATCCCGACGCGTGGACCAGTGTGGATTTCATCTTGGAGAAGAGCGCGCTCATGCAAACGAAGTACTTCGCGCTCCAGATCTTAGAGGCGACCGTCCGGTCCAAATGGAAGAGTCTGCCGCGAGTCCAGTGCGAGGGCATCAAAGGATTCGTCATTTCAAACATCCTCGAAATTAGCTCGGACCGCACGAAGTATGAAACGATGAAACTCTACATCCAGAAGCTCAACTTGGTACTCGTACAGGTAGGGTGCAATTTCCTAAGAAAGCTTAACATTGAATTCTAGATCGTGAAACAGGAATGGCCGAACCACTGGACAACATTCATGCAGGACATCATCGGCTCCAGCCGTAGCAACGAGTGTCTCTGCATGAACAACCTCACCATCTTACGTCTACTCAGCGAGGAGGTATTCGAGTTCGAGCAGGATCTAACCCAGGCGAAGGCTCACCGGCTCAAGCAGAAGTTATGTACTGAATTCGAGGCCGTTTTCCGCTTGTGTCACGCGGTCATGGTTCGTGTACTTAACCTATTTCTCAAACGACATTTTCCATTCTAGGAGTCCAGTGAGAGCGCCTGCCTCATCGACAACACGCTGCGCACACTTCATCGTTTCCTCAGTTGGATTCCCGTTGGCTACATCTTCGAAACGAATCTCATCATCTTGTTAACCACTAAGGTAAGTGAACACAACCACAATAGTTACCGTTCTTTTAGTTCCTACCGTTCCCGATGTTCCGCTCTGTGACGGTGCAATGCCTGACCGAGATCGCCTCCATCGACATTAAGGACAAGGACGACGAGTACCGGACAGTGGTGGTGGACATGCTGCTGAAGGCGATCGGGGTGCTCAGCGAGCAGATCTCCCCAGACGTCGACATGGACGTATCCTATCGCAATGGCTCCGATGAGGACCAGAAGTTCGTGGCCAACTTGGCCCAGTTCCTAGCCACCTACATGAAGGTGCACCACAAGGCTGTAGAGGTGCTTAGGGTCAGTTGTTCTTCTTCTTCTGATCGACGAGACGTGTGTGGGACTGAAGGCCGGGCCATACTCTTATGCAAAAAAGTATGACCAGGCCTTGAGACTGCTGTATGATTGGCTGTGCTGTGCTAAACAATGATCGTATTCTTTGTAGGACAACGGAGATGCGAGCCGCAACGCCGACATCAAGCGCGCCCACCAGATTAGTTTAGAGTATCTACTCAAGATCAGCGAGGTCGAGGATGTTGAGGTGTTCAAGGTAGGTGTCGTAGAGAGCATAGGGGCAAAGTAACTGTATTTGTTTCAGATCTGCCTGGAGTACTGGAACTGGCTTACCACGGAGTTGTACCGTGAGAACCCGTTCCCCACTAGCGCTCCGCTCCTCATCAGCGCCACCTTCATGACCAGTGGGATCGCCGAGGTGCCGCGCCGCAACCTGTACAACGACACCATGTCCCGTCTTCGTACCATCATGATCAGCCGCATGGCCAAGCCTGAGGAGGTGCTTGTCGTGGAGAACGACAGCGGCGAGGTCGTTCGTGAGCTTATCAAGGACACGGACTCGATCAACCTGTACAAAACGATGCGTGAGACCCTCGGTAAGTAGAGAACCTTTTGAACCCCATTGCACCGAACCCCATTCCAGTGTACCTCACGCATTTGGACACGAAGGACACGGAAGCCAAGATGACGGAGAAACTTCAGAACCAGGTCAACGGTTCGGAGTGGAGCTGGAAGAACCTGAACACCCTATGTTGGGCCGTCGGCTCCATCAGTGGATCCATGCACATCGAGGACGAGAAGCGCTTCCTGGTGACAGTCATCCGGGACCTGCTGGGCCTGTGCGAGCAGAAGCGTGGCAAGGACAACAAGGCCGTCATCGCGGCGAACATCATGTACGTCGTCGGTCAGTACCCCCGCTTCCTTCGCGAGCACTGGAAGTTCCTGAAGACCGTCGTCAACAAGCTCTTCGAGTTCATGCACGAACTCCATGAAGGAGTCCAGGATATGGCCTGTGACACGTTCATTAAGATCGCCACCAAGTGCAAGCGCCACTTCGTTATCGTAAGTAGAAGATTTCCAGGATAAGCCAGTATTCTTTGGTGTTTAGACCCAAGTCGGAGAGACTCAGCCCTTCGTGGACGACATGCTCCAGAACTTGTCAGGCATCATCTGCGATCTGGCTCCGCCTCAGGTCCACGTCTTCTACGAAGCCGTCGGCCACATCATCTCCGCGCAGAACGACGCTGTGGCGCAGGACCTCCTCATCGACAGGCTCATGACCCTGCCCAACTCCATCTGGGACGAGATCATCAACCACGTCGCCAACGTAAGTCCTTCTCTTCCAGGCGTTGGTCCCAACACGATTATTCCAGAACACTGAGGTGCTTCGAGACGAAGAGGTTGTGAAGAACATCGTTAACCTGCTGAAGAGTAACGTCGCCGCCTGCCGCTCCATTGGGCACAACTTCTTCCACCAGGTACAGTACCGCCTCGGATCTCTTCTAGAATCTTCTTATAGCTGTCCAAGATCCTCATCGACATGCTTAACGTGTACAAGGTTATCTCGGAGAACATGAGCTCGGCCGTGGCTGAGCACGGCGAGGGAGTACTCAAGCAGAGCATCATTAAGCATATGCGCGCCGCCAAGAAGGAGATGCTCGTCCTACTCACCGTTTGGATCTCAAAGTGCACCGATCCTAACATGGTATGATCGCCTCTCCAGCCACTTTTAAGACGCCGATTTAGACGATAGAGGTGATGGAACCGCTTTTCGACGCCGTCCTCTTCGACTACGCTCGAAACACGGCGATGGCGCGCGAACCTAACGTCCTCTCCCTTCTGTCGACGATGGTGACCGCTCTCAAGGAACGCATCAACCCGCAGATCCCTCGAATCCTGGACGCGGTGTTCAAGGCCACCCTGGAGATGATCAACAAGGAGCTGACGGCTTTCCCCGAGCATCGCCTCAACCTCTTCATCCTCCTGCGCGACGTGGCACAGCACTGCTTCCCCGTGCTCATCGCCATCCCCGAGGCCGACTTCAGGCTGCTGCTGGAGGCGGACGTGTGGGCCCTACAACACCAGATGCGCGACGTGGCCGAGGTGGGCATCGAGATGCTCAAGGAGATTCTGGTCAAGGTGGCCGAATTGCCGCCCGCTGAGAAGCAGATGTTCTATGGGCAGCATTTTATGTACCTTCTGGAGCAGGTGCTTGCCATCTCCACTGACAGGAACCAAGTGCAGATCGTCGGTAGGTTTTGGCTACTTACTCTTCTGGGTCCTGTGGATTCTATAAAAGAAGAGCACGTATTAACGGTAATCTTCTTGTTCTTCCAGGTTTGACGAATCTGTCCGAGGTGCTCTGTCAATTGTTCCTGGCTGTCGAGAAGCACATGCCCGGCGACCTTCCCGGCAAGCCAGCGGGGCAGTCCAACGCCGACTTCATCTTCAATTGGCTCAGCTCTCTGCTCACTCAACATTTCTCCCAGAACTTGAATAGGTAAGCAGCAGAAGATCAGTCAAAAGCATACTAACCATTTCGTTTAGCGACCAGATCCGAGTGACGGCCAAGGGCTTCTTCAGCTTCAACAGTAACGTTGCCAAGATGAGGGACCATTTGCGAGATTTCCTCATCCAGCTTCGGGTAAGCGGTGATGTCCAAGTTTTATGATCCAAGTTTCCCTTTAGGAAGAGGCAGGCGAAGACACGCAAGATCTGTATATCGAAGAGAAAGAATCGGAGATCCAGAACGCGCTGAACCAGAAGATGGCCGTCCCGGGCATCAAGAACCCCAACGAACTCGACGACGAGGACATGAAATAAGGACTCGCGGTTCCTTTTGTTATTTTTCTTCTTGTAAAATATGTTTTCCGAGTGTCTCTTGAATATTGTGAATGATTGTTGCTTGATGAATGTTCCACGTGTGACGAGTCCCTACCCTACAGGTTGCGCAAACCACTTTGCCTTAGAGGCATATTACTTAGTCCTTTGCCTTTGTGGGGTGAGGATTAGTAGGAGATGCTCGGTCATAGTCTTCCCCGTCTGAGTGCAATCCACAAAGGAGGCCTCGTGGACCGTGCTCCTTCCTTGAGGCGTCGCATCCGAACATGTGAAGCGCAGCGGGGACGCCATCGTCTTGTAAGTTTCTCCTGCATGGAATGGCTTGCGGTTTTGCAAGTCTCTCACTGTCGAACAGTGCCGAACGTGTATGGGTGCATCGCTTGTTTCATCACTTCGCTCCTTTTCTCCCTGCTAGTGAATTTTTCGCATAAAAACCGTTGAAACCATCAATCTGTGAGGTCCAGAACAGTCCAGAATGGCAGCAGCTGGATCTCCACTAAGAGTCATCCAGTATGCCAGGCTCTAGGATTTGCGCTTTTCCTCGAGACGAATTCGCCAGTCTTCTTGAGTTTGTCTGTCTGCGTGTATTTCGTCTGTCTGCTCAGACTGTTTAGATTTTCCCATTGCAGCCTTGTCCGCAGTTAGATCATGAGTGCTCCCGTCGTGCCCGAAGCCGAGAAGAAGTTGAGCGAGACGGAGCAAAACTTCGTCGTCTCCTTCGTCCAGTTCCTGCGACAGAAGGTCTCTGCGAACGAATGTAACAATGAGCAGATCGAGGCTGTAGAGGGTGAGTGCCATCGGGGGATGAATCCTATTCATAAGTGCTGCTTTCCAGTTGCCATCCAGTGTCTTGAAGGAGCCTTTGATCTCAACGACGGACATTATGCATTCCAACCCGCGAAGGCTCTTTTCGACGTGTTCAAAAAGTCCGAAGAAGGCGATGCGAACGTAAGTGCAAAGGTTAAATTTTGTGCTAGCCAAGTTTCGCTCTTTAGCAAGGTTCAGTTGAGCAGCAGAAAGTGGAGGCGAACAAGCTTAAGGAAGAAGGAAACGACCTTATGAAAGCCGGTAACTTCAACGAAGCTGTTGAGAAGTACAACGGGGCTATCAAGCTGAGCAAAGACCCTGTCTACTTCTGCAACCGGTAAAACAGTGCGGATTATCCTTATTTACAATCACGTCGTTTCAGTGCCGCCGCTTATTGCCGCCTGGAGCAATACGACATGGCCATTCAGGATTGCCGCACCGCTCTTGCCCTGGACCCCAACTACGGAAAAGCCTACGGACGAATGGGTCTTGCCCTCTCGTGCCAGAACCGCTACGAGCAAGCCGTTGAGGCGTACAAGAAGGCGCTCGAAATTGAACCTGGACAGCAAAGCTACATCAACAACCTGCAGATTGCGGAAGAGAAGCTGAAGGACTTGGCCAATGCCGGTGCTGGCAATCAGGTTTGTCCTTCTCTCCCGACCTTCGCATACATTTTTGCGATAATGTAGGGTGGATTCCCATTCCCCGGACTGGGCGCTTTCCCTGGAATGGCCGGCATGCCTGGAATGCCCGACATCAGCGAGGTCTTCAACAACCCTCAGATGATGGAGAACGTGACCCGAATGATGAGCGACCCGGTAGGCTTCGATCTCCTGACCGTCTTTAATTGTATCCGTTTCAGAACATCCAAAACATGATGTCCCAAATGATGAACAATGTGATGGGAGCTGGGGCTGGTCCCGGAGCTGCGGCTGGTGGAATCGAAGGTCTCCTCGCGGCCGGCCAGAACGTCTGTTGCACACTTCAAAGACTTTGACTATCTCATTAACTTCCTTTTCAGTTCGCCCAACAGATGCAATCGAGCAACCCTGAATTGGTCGAGCAGCTACGTCGGCAGTTCCAGAACACCGACACTGATGACAACGCAGGCCAAGGAGCCGAAGGACAAGAGAACAATGAACAGCAGCCACCCCCATCTCAGTAATGTGCTGTTTTATACATATGCGACGCATTGTTTTGTTTGTTGTAAATCGTTTCGACCGTTGTTTTACTTTAAGGATAGATACTGATATTAAAAATTCTCGATTTCATGCCTTGCTGGTCTTCACGTCGTCCCGCTAGATCGGTGGCCTTAGTTTCGGATGTAGTGAGGTGTAAGAGGGACAAGAAGGTCAGGATAGAATGTATGAACAAGAAACTGGGGCTAATAAAAGTTTTTATTGATCTGTTCTACTTCTCCCTGATAGAGCTGCTTCTGGTGAATGTCCTGCTGACGATGTTGGGAATGCGCCTCCGCTTCTTCTTCACCTCCTTCGTCCCGAGGGATTCCGGCGAACTTGGCGCTGTGGCACTCCCGGATGGAGTCTCATCTTCGGGCTCCTTCTGTGGCGGCAGGTATCCACAGAGGCTGTCCACGATGAGTCGGTACAGGCGGGCCTTCTTCTTCCACCTCTTCTTCTGGGCAGCGCGCCTCTGACATCTCTCCTCACTCACCGCCAGCTGGGAGAACAGCTCCTCCAGTAGTTCGTCGTCCTCCACTGTCGGCGTAGTCTCCTTGAGAAGTCTTCGGTTCTCGATCTGAAGGCTGGCGATCGTCTCCCTTTGCGCGTCGATCTGACTCTTGAGGATGGCGATCTCCTCCTGCTTCAGTGCAAGCGTGGCTTCCACTTCTTGTTGCGATCGCCTCCGCGTTTGGTCGTCGTTCTTCATCGTTGCAAGTTGCTGGACACGTGTGGCTACCGATGCAACCGAAGAGCGCATCACTTTTTTGTGCTTAGAACACACGTTTTCACACTGTTATTCACGCTTATATACGAGGTCAGGTGACCATTGTGAATCACAAGAAGGCATTACAAAGCATCACAATTTGTGATGCTTTCTTACCGTACTCCTTAGGGTCGGATGAAGGAGTCAAACCTCGACAAGCAGGGTCCGACCTCCTGGGTCTGTTTCTGTTCCAGGCGGGTATATACCCTGGAGGTACCGGGTTCGGGTCTGGGACCGAAACCTCTTCTCGATACACTTTGGTCCAGGACTTCTACAGAAGACAGAACCGATTGTTGCCACTCGTACCCGATGGTTTACAGCGAATTGAAAATGTGAAAAAGTTCGAATTTCGAAACTGTCTTTTCAAAATGTGAGAAAAATCGATTCCGGTCGGCTCAAATGATATCCGGGTGCTCAGAACGTGTGCTCCGGGTGCTCGGTTACCTCTTCGATCACAGAATTGTGCAGACACCATCGAGTCTAGACAGAGACAAACCTAGACGATAGAAATAATTCATGTCTGGGTCTGGTCAGTCCTCGGGAAACCACCAGACCTGTAGATTTTCTAACAGATCGTCAATTTCTCTGATACGCAGTACCCGAGCGAAAACGGTGTAAGCAATGGCAGTGGTGACGACCTGAAGATGGTGATCCCAGGGTTTGTCATACCCGTCGCATAGGTGATACTACAATTTGGTCGTGCGGGTGGCTGCAAAGTCAACCGCTGTAGGTGGCTGAAGATTGCACCGCTGCAGGAGCATTGCCCTGACTCCCCAATGGGGTACTGTACTTGCCAGAGCGCCTCTTCTGTTTTCGCGCCGTATCAGCCTTCGGGATCTTGGCATCGCTTTGGATACTTTTGCGTCAGCTCGTGCTCTGTTGATATTCGCTCTACATTACAGATAATCTCAACACAATGGCGAGTTCTTCAGCGTTGACGCCTGAGCGGCGCGTCGAGTTGAATCCGTTCGATGTGGACGCCTGGAACTTGCTACTTCGGGAGGCTCAGGTAGGTAGATTCCCTTTCTTTTCTTCTTTCTAATGGACCACAGGGCCTGGTTGTTGCATTTCGTTGGAGGACAATTGGATTAAAAACGGGATTTGTGGACATTGTGTTTTGTAGTTTATAGCCAAGCAGATCTTCCTTCCCTCCTTCCATCCTTCTCATTCCAGGGCAAACCCATAGAAAACGCCAGAGTTTTTTACGAAAGACTCGTGTCTCAGTTCCCGAATGCCGGGCGCTACTGGAAGGCCTACATCGAGCACGAGATGCGGAGCAAGAACTTCGAAAATGTGGAGGCGGTAAGTAGCCGTAGGATCTGACCCTCTATCCGTGGATCTTCTAGCTATTCGCCAAGTGCCTCGTGCCGGTGCTCAACATTGATCTGTGGAAGTGCTATCTCCACTATATCCGAGAGACGAAGGGTCGGCTTCAGTCCTTCAGGTTGGGGAACGACTCCTAAATCAGAGATTGACTGTTCTTATTTCCAGGGAAACGATGGCCAAGGCATACGACTTCGCGATCGAGAAGGTTGGACTGGACCTCAATGCGTCGTCGATATACTTGGATTACATAACGTTTCTGAGATCAGTGTAAGTCTTTTTAGGGTTTTTAGTCTCCGGTCTTCAGTTTTACATTAGTAATTGCTCTTTAAAATAAACCATTTCTTCATGGTGTTTGAAATGGGTACATTATGCAGAACATGACACCTTCCTGTTTAGTCCGGCTGTGGGCCAATATGCCGAGAATCAGCGAATCCTCGCTGTGCGCAAAGTCTATCAACGTGCCGTAGTAACACCGATGCTTAACCTGGAATCCATGTGGCTCGATTACTGTGGCTACGAAAAGAGTGTAAATTCCCAGTTGGCCGAGAAGCTCATCTCAGAACGGACGAAGGACTACCAGAACGCGCGGAGGGTGGCCAAGACCCTGGAAGGCATGACCCGCGGCATCAACCGCCAGGCGGCCGTGTCCGTTCCCCCTCGAGGCACCTCCACCGAGATGAAGCAGGTGGACCTGTGGAAGAAGTACATCGAGTGGGAGAAGAACAACCCGCTCGAGACCGAGGACCACGTCCAGTTGTCCAGGAGAGGTTCGTCCGTTTGGTTGATTTTTGTCCTTTGAGAGTGCTTCTTCAGTCACATACGCCTATGAGCAGGCTCTGCTCTGTCTTGGCTACTACCCCGACATTTGGTTCGACGCGGCTGCTTTTCTCCAAGGAACCATGCAGCGTTTGATGGAGAAGGGCGATGTGAACGTCGCTGTGACGGTGAAGGAGATTCGAAGTAGGTCACGTGCATCTGTGCTCCTAACTGATGAGTTTCAGGCCTTTACGAGCGCGCCATTAGCGGACTAATGCGCGAAAGCCAGCTCATCTACTTCGCCTACGCCGACTTCGAAGAGGAGCGCAGAGAATTCACGAACGTGAAGGCGATCTACGACAGGCTCCTTGAAGTGGAGTCTTGTGACCCCACCCTGGCCTACATCCACCTGATGAAGTTTGTCCGGCGCACTGAGGGCATCAAAGAAGCTCGGCTGGTCTTCAAGAGAGCGCGTACTGACAACAGGGCCCAGTTCCACGTGTACGTGGCTTCGGCTCTTATGGAGTACTACTGTTCCAAGGTATGCTAGGTGCTTCCACGCTTTAGGCTTTTAAATCCATAAGCTCTGGGTAGGAGATTGCATGTAAACATTTTCAGGAGAAAGATGTGTCTAAGAGAATTTTCGAGTTGGGACTTCGAAAGTACGCTTCGGAGCCAGAGTACGCGATGGCTTACCTCGATTTCCTGAACTTCATGAATGGTAATGCTGCTGGACACGGTATCGTAGCTCATCTTCCCTTTTAGAGGACAACAATACGCGCGTTGTGTTCGAGCGGTTGTTGAAGGCTACAGATAAGCCTGAAGAAGTGCCACTGTAAGTGCGGTTTTCTAGTTTTAAGTATCCACATTGTACGGCTGTTCCGAGAAGTTCCAAAGGGATACAGTCCACCCTCCATCGCCCTTCTCCGACTTCCAAGTACCATCCTTTCTTTCAGGGAGATCTGGGACCGGTATGTGATGTTCGAATCGATGGTCGGCGACCTGGGAAGTGTTCTGAACATCACCAGGAAACGGCGTGAAGCCCTCAAGGAAAGATATTCCGAAGCACAGTCTCTGTTCCTCATCGACCGGTACAAGTTCATGAATCTCACTCCGTTCACCGTTGACCAGCTGAAGCTGATGGGATACACCAGGCCCACCAAGGCCACCTCCAACTCCACGAACTCCGGAACGTCCACCATGCTCGGAGTCTCCAGCGCCGTAAGCGCCATTCTGGGTCCAGGAAGCACCGGCACGGGGGCTCTCGTGAACGGAACTGTTCGCACTTCCTCCGCACTGCCACAGCCCTCCAGCAACCCCGGGATCGCAGGAGGAGTCCCCTTGGAGATGGGCGGATTCCCAAGACCGGACACTTCGCAGATGATCCCGTTCAAACCGAAACTCAACTCCCTGAGAAGTTTCCATCCCATCAAAGGAGGCAAGGACCACTCAATGAGCTGCTTCTAAAACTTCTGCTTTAGGCGTGTTTCCTCCACCGTTCGCCGTTGCCTCGCTTCTTCAGCAGCTTCCGCCACCTCCTTCATTCCAAGGTCCTTTTGTGAACGTTGATACGCTGATGGACACCTTCTTGAGCGTCAGAATTGACGATGAAGGTAAGTCCCTGGCTTTCTGTTTTAGGGCTTATGATCCTCATTTCAGCGTTGAAAGCGGTTAGCAAAGATCTCACAGATGCCATGAGCATGTTCGGCTCTTCCTACTGGCTAGACGATGTCAAGAGAGACTTGGGCCAGCTCGTAAACACCACGGCGGATCCTTCTGTGGTAAGTGACAAAGTCCTAGAACTCTCTCACAAGTATCTTCTTTTAGTTCATTAACACTGGTGGTGAACAAAAAAGTCGAAAGCGGCGGGCCGGAGAAGATAGTGACGACGAATCAAGCAAGGTAAAATTCGTGGGAGGGCCCAGCGACACCCAATCAGCGGACATCTTCAAGCGGAGGATGAATCAGCAGTCCAGAATCAGTTGAAGTCTCTGCTCGCTATCATGTCTACGGGTACCTAACGCCACATAGGACATCTGTTTCAATAAATCATTGATGACATCTGGGGCTTCTTCACTGCGCACAACTTTCACAACTTAACAATCTAGGATCTTGCAATCATCATCCTCCACCGGACATCGACTTGAGGAAGCGCACTTTCGACCACAGTCCTTGGGAGCAGTTCATGAGGAGTTCGCTCTTGAGTTCGCGCCCGATCCGATACTCGCGTCTGAAAGGAGACAAGAAGGTCATCTCTGAAGGAGTCAAGCTTCTTACCTGATTATAGTGAGACTTTCCTCAAAGTGACCCTTCTGGGCCAAGGCATGGGCGATGTAGAGCCGGCAGCGCGCCGTGATCACGGGATCACCCAGGTCCTTCGCAATTCTCAGCTGCTCCAGAGATACTTGCTGCGCTTTGTCCGCGAAGGAGTGGAAGTAGTCGCCCATGGCAGAGAAGGCCCCACCAAGAGTCGACAGGTTCCACATGAGCTTCTCCTTCTCCAGCATCTTCTGCACGTACCCGAGCACTCGGACCTCCCTGAAACTCGGTTGTTCACGTTAGAATCCGAGCCTCCACGGACCAACAGTAGTCCAGGTCGTACTGGTCGTTTGACCGAAGGCGAATCTCGACGACCAGAGGCTGAAATGGAAGTGGATCGGCTCTCCCTAGGCACTGCATACCTCCTCCGGACGTACGTGGAAACGGGTTCGCAGCTCGGCGATAAAGTCCCATTTCGTCGAACTGCTTGGCAACTCGTTGAAGCGATTGAGCAGTCTCATCTGCCGTGGAGTCAGAAGGCCTCGGATGGGCTTCGCGTTGGGGACGGAGCCGTGGTCGAGGCAGAGCAGCCAGCGTTCGGAATCCTTGCTGCGAACCATATCTGAAAGCGGGAGGGACGTTTATATTGAGTGGGAGCAACGCCAAAACAAGAACGGGTCAGCGAAGCATGCTCAGAGCCAAGCGCCTAGCGTTCCCAAAGATCATAGGAAGTCTTCGGATCTTGAAAATCCTTGAAAGGCTTCACAGCGACCGAGTTTATCGGCTTTCCTTGTCTTCCTGGCAATGTTTTCCCGCGCGCGTTTCTATTTCTGTCAGTCCTAGGAACCTAGAGAAGGAGGAAATCGACGAAAAGACTTTGATGTTTCAATAGAGTCAATCGATCCTTCAAATTGCCCTTCACAGATTCACTCGGATAGCCACCGCCCTGCTCCTTGACACCTCCCTCTAACACCAGAGAAAGAATCGCAGGCAACAACAAATAGAACGTGAAACGAAGCGTGCCAAGTAGCTCTTCTACTGATCAATAGTCGCTGCGTGCGGTCCTCTACCGTCTTCGGTGCCTCACGCTACCGTAGTGTGCCTGCGTCTGAGCGACGCTTGACCTTCAGACACAGACCGGGAGTCTCGTAGACACGGAGTCTCGTGCTCCTGCAGGCATCGACGTCGTCATTCACCTGCGTCGGAGGCCCGAGCGCCGATCTGGTTCCCGTGGCGACTGCGTCCTCCGCCGCTTCTGCGGCGTCTTGTACAGTCGTCGACGGTCCTTTTGCGATCGATCACTTGGCACCGAATTCGTGCTCCTCTTCCGTGGCTGCTTTCCGTCTTCGCTCGCGCGACTCCGCGCCTCCCGGAAGCTTCTAGGAGGCTCTGGCTGTAGTTCTAGCTTTTGAGATGGCCGAGGTCCTTGTTTACCCTCAGCTGTTGTGTAATGACGTCAAGTAGGAAGGATGGAGGCTGTAAAATGTTGCCATGAGAGCGGAGCTGCTAGATGCGACCTGTATTTGTTGCTGTTTTTAGTTTTGACTTGGCAGATTGGGTTTTATTTGCTGAAACTGTTTAGTAATTGCAGGATTAGCTGATTCGCAGCTACGACAGGTAGCCGAGCGATTTTATCATCCAAATTCCTTTCCTTTGTCGTTTCAGCTACATCAAACAATGCATGGTGCTGTCTTGCTCTCCTACCTTAGCATTAGAGCTGGTAAATTTGATTGCTCGGACTGCTTAGCTCTCGCAAAGCTGGCACTTACTTGCTTGAACTGTACCGATTTTATTTGATCAGATGTACAGAAATTCCACCTTTATCTTGGCTCTCGTTTCTCCAAAGAATCTATTAGCTTTGCTCCTTTCCTATCAGTGACCTGAAGCTTCAAACGTAGCACGAACGCGTTTTTGTTTCCTTTGTGATCTCCTAGCCTTGAAGACGACCCAACCCCCGTGATTCCTGTACTCTGGTAGGACGACGTGAACACGTAACAGTGAAATGTTGCCATGAGCGCACTCTGCTTTGCAACAGCACTGTCGACGCTGATTAGATGGCGTCGCCGGCGGCGGCGAAGAACGATCGCCGCTTCTTCCAGTGCAGGTGGAGGGCTCGTCATCTTCATTTCGAAATAAACTCTGCCCTCGTGTTGCTCGCGTTGCCGATCGATTCACACTACACTGATGTTTTTCAGCAGTTGCCGGCTTGTAATTGGATGGTATCTTATTGCCAGGATCCCACGCTTGTTTACTCCAGTCGTCCACTTTTGTGCTTAAACTGTCAATGATGTCTTCGGTGGACCAGTCGAACGCGAACGAGAACAACGTGAATGCAAATTCGGGCCTGTTTACTACCGGTAACTGGAATTCAAAGAACACTCAGGTACAGTTCGCTTGTCGTGAGCCCCCTCCAATCCGTGGTTTAGGTAGTCGGATGGGGTCCCCTGCCAAACGACCCCATGGTGTCGCCAACGTGGAATGTCGCGGACGGCTCAATCAACTCCAATGATGGATTTGATAAAATGGACGATGTTGAAGTAGTTCCAGTTGGTTGGCTGTATGCTTGTATGCCCTATTACAGGATCCGAAACAGGACGCCTTGGCGAGGCAGAACCGTGGGAAGAAGATTCGCACGAAGTACACCCGAGATGCAAACGATCTCGTTGGATTTGTAAGTTGCTCAGATTCACTTAGAACCTCGTTTCCACCGGGAATGATTGATCTTCTTCATGCAGTTAGTTCGTTTCCCTTGCATAAGGGTTCCGACGCATAGCAGCGATCGCACGACCCGGGACGGGCGAAAATAACAACAAAAACATGCGCTAAGAGAGTGTGTAGAGTATGATGGGGAATGTAGGAGGGGCAGAGCGGCGAATCGCGAATCGTACCTGGCGGTGCTATTTGAAATTGTTGTTTTTTCCACAGCGCGCCGGCGTACTGTAACCGACTGTCGATCGCCGATAGCGAATTTTCTTCTTTAGTCATTTCGGAGGTCCCTGTAGAATGTGATGTTATTGTGACTTCATTACGCCCTTAGCGCGATAGTTTTTACGTTTGATAGGTCTTTGCACTTTTCGTGTAAGTTCAACCTACTGTAGCCTAGAAGCTGCAGGCGTACCTATAACTTTCGAGGAGTAAACAACCTTTGGAACACCTTCTTTCTGGTCGGTCCATTATCTTGAATCAGTGGCTTATGGCATCTCATAAAATATCATAAAATACCATTATTATACGACCGTGTCGGGGGCTCTTCTTCTGCTCTCCGGTTTTGCTTTTCTCACGTCCGTCCCCAGAAACTGTAGGTTGCGTTAGGAAGAACGCGGTTGTGCTCGGCGTCAGTGATCACTGTTGTGCTGCGGACCTCGGCCTTCACTTTATGTGATTGTGCAAACGATGCGAAGAGGGAAGGGACGTCAGAGAAAAAGAGCGCCAAACGGAACTGCAGGGTCACTGCCAAGAGTTATACCGCGCCCGCCGTGCTTTCCAGTATCTCTATCATTCCGATACTGTTTTCCGCCCGGCCTTCCTATTTATGTTGTGTTACGTGGTCAGTGCAAAAAGCGCGTTGAATTAACGTGCCGCCATCGTATCTCCTTTGCGGTATTTCCCCGTTCTTAGCGATCAATGACCGGCAAAAATGTGCTCTACCGTAAGGCTGTCACATTTTGGTTCGCTAATTTTTCGCGCAATACAAAGGAATTTGTACTTAGTTTTCGGCCGCGACACCCGGACAAGGCGCATTTTTAAAAGAGGCGCCCGCCCCCTTAGCACGACCTTCTTGTACGTATGCTCACCACTTGGTCTTTGGTTATCTGTCATGGCCCTTACTCATAGCTTCTTCTTGACTGCGCTTAATGTGTGCGTCTTCTTAGCACTGCCTTGCACCTTGACTTTTGCGCCTTACCGGCTTTGCTCCAAATATGTGAATTGAGTGTTCTACCGCATTCGGTCATTAAATTTCATTAGGTTTTGTCATTAACTGCTTTGTTTTCCAATTTTGCAGAATCTCAAGCTCTGCTGGCTTCAAGTAGATTCGGTTCCTTCTGACCCCGTTTGAGCTATAACAAACCATCCCACTACGCTTTTGCCTCCGAACCAAAGATGTGTGAGTTGGCGAAGTGTGAATCCGAGGCAGGGCAGCATGGTTGATCTGTTTGTGTTCGCTGCGCTCTTCCTGTCGCCGGTTGCGATTTCTTGTGCTCGCATTTTTGGCGCGCCTCTCTGCTCTCTGCGGACAACGGTGTCCATGTTGATTATGTTGGCGGTGTTGTCGCAGATCCCTAATCTTGGCGGTGGTACCTGCTGCCACGGTGAATAGCATCTGGTTGCAAGGCGCTGGGAGGGGCCAAATTTTGGGAAAACATCTTCAGTTTTCGTCTTTTTCGCGACCGCTGGCCATGGCAATGCGCTTCATAATATCGATCTAGAGTTGTGTGGATGGAGCTAGCAGTTGTTTGGCCCGAGGGCCATCCTGCTTATATGTCCTTAAAGAAAAAACAAAGCGGTCTTTCTTTGTCCTACGGACAGGTTTATACGGTTTTGTTTTTGTACTGTTCCATGTTTTCTGCAAAGCACTTATGACTCGTTGAGGAGCTATGAAAAGAGGGCTAAGAACTGACCTGTGGGTCTTCCCTTGGTTTGTTTTGTTTCCTCAGGGCAATTGATTTCCGATCAGCTTGGTTCAATTGATTTTTAACGGCACGTCATGACTCGTCGGGTCGCGTGATACTAGCATCTCACCGCTCACCGTTTTATTGCCTACCTTCTTGCTCCGTGATTACGCACTCTTTGGTAATAGGCGCTCACTAATGAGGACCACAGTAATAAGAGTACTACAATGTTCCCCGTTTCAGTGTTGGATACGAGACAATCGGGACAGCTCTCGCGAAGCCCGCAACCAAGGGTACCCGAATCATCAGCTCTCTGGTGATTACCGTCAGTTGAACATTTCGACGACCACCCCCAACATCGGTGCGTCGAACTTCGGTCGCATCGGGAATTCCAGCTGGTCTGGAAACACGCACCCCGTCCGTGGACACTCTTTCAGGTAAGAGTTCACTTCTCTCTCCCGGGCTTCTTCCGTTTCATTCCTCTGGCTCCCTTTACATTACTGTTCTATCCATCTCAGATCAGAAATGTTCAGCAGTGGTGGCAGTGGCTGGTCTGCCACAGCGCGGAACTCGTCTTCGAAGCACTACTACAACAACGCCTTGAGCGACGGTCCGCTTCACTCCTCGATGACTGTTGGGCAGGCTCACGCTCCTGCTCCCGGGATGAACGGCAACGGCGCTCCTGGGTACGCGTCCGTGGCAGCCGGAGCTCAAGCCAACCCGACTAATAATGGAAGCGCGAACCCTGGGTACAACAGTGGGAACAACTCCAACTACGGTGGCATGTATGGAAGCAGCCCCTACGTAAGATTGCTTTTTCAAATATTTATTCTAAGCTTATGTTGTCTTTCAGATGAATGGCTACGGCTACGGAGGCAGCCGCCCCCGGACAAGCGGAGGAATTGGCCAGGGTCCAAGCCATCGCGAACGTCACCACCACAACGACTCGCCGAGGCAAGAATCGACGAACCTCAGCGAGGTAAGCCTTTATCAGTCCTTCATCCCTTCACCAACCCCCTTTAGACCAACTTGTACATCAGAGGCCTGAATCCCAACTGCACCGATGAAGAACTGCGGCGTATGTGCGAAGAGTACGGTAGTATCGTGTCCACGAAAGCCATCATGGACAAGACGACGAACCAGTGCAAAGGATACGGCTTTGTTGATTTTGAGAGTGCCGAGTCGGCGTCCAATGCCGTCAAGGCGCTCAACGAGCGTAACATTCAGGCTCAGATGGCTAAGGTCAGTCAGCGCCTCCAACCAATCAAACGTAAAACATCGGTCAGTTCTCTTCTTTTCTTTCGCATTCTCACGCCTACACCATCGTCGGTATGTTGCCGCGCGACTTCGATCTTCAGATCTTCCTTTCTCCGTAACCACTCTCTCACCTTGCACCCTTGTATCCGTCCATTTCTGTCTTTGCTGTCATTGCTTTGATCAGAATTGACCGGTGTCAAACTTACACAAGCATGTTGCACTTCAGATTCAAATGTTGCACGACACTTGTCTATCCACTTACCGTAACCCTTTGCAGCAGCAGGAGCAAGACCCTACCAACCTGTACATCGCCAATTTGCCGATGGACTTCACCGAAGACAAGCTGGAGAACCTGCTCTCGGGTGAAGGGCTCGTCATCAGCACGAGAATCCTCCGCAATGACGGAGGCATCAGCCGCGGCGTGGGATTCGCTCGCATGGACAGTAAGGAGTGCTGCGATAAGATCATCCACAAGATGAACGGGACCATGCTGGAAGGGTCCAGCCTGCCCCTCTTGGTCAAGCTGGCCGACAGTGGCCGTAAGCAGAAGCGCAACACTTCGCTTGGCGGGTACCAGAACGGAAACTCAGCCCACATGGCCTACTCTCAACTTGCTAACGCCAACATCGATCCGGTATGGTTCACCTTCTGCAATTCTTATACCGTATATTGTCCCTGCAGTTCCAGTACCAGATGTACGCCCCTCAAAGCACTCCCCACCAAGGCCACCAGGATGGAGCACAAGGAGCCAACGTGATGTTCAACCCCCAGAATCGCTACGCACAACAGATCATCTTTTCCGGAACTCCTCAGTACTCATTCATGGGTGCTCCCCCCAGTCAACCGTTTGGATCGCCGCAGATTATGACTAGTGAGTTTACAATAGAAGAACAGTCTTAAGGATCCACTTTAGGTTACGCTACCGAAAGTCAGATGGGCCAGCTGGCCAATCAGATGCAGAACATGTCCGTGAACGGACAGAACACCGCTCAGAACGCTGGTGGTCCGTCCTCCGGGGCTGAGAACCTTAGCTCTTCTGTTCAAGCACCTCCCACAGGAATCCCGCCGCACGCCTACAGCAACATGTATTTCAACCAATACAACCCGTACTTCATCGGCGGCGTTCCGGTACCTATCCGTTTGAGGAACGGTTTTCATTTGCCATTCAGGACATGGTATCGATGGTCCCTAACTCAGGCACCCCGCCCAACAACGCCTACGTCGCCAACGCTTCCCAGTATGATATGATGTCGGCTCCAGTCCACCAGCAACAGACCTCTGCCCAAATGACAGCTCAACCTCAGTCCCCTGCTCAAGACCCCTCTCATATGGCCAGCGTTGGCCCTAACATGGAGAACGGAGGAACGCCTCCGGGATCGAACGGTGTGCCCCGCACGGGTTCCTCGTCGCCGTCGAACGCCACCGAGGAAGCTTCCCATCAGTAGGGCCCTTCTCCCCTCTAACTTATTATCATCGGAATCTGTTGTACATCCTGTTGTGGCATCGCCTAAGGCGACCAAGTCTTAACTAACGCGTCTTCCTTGTTCTTGTTGTATGTTTCTGGCAGTTTCTCTTTCCGTGAGGTGTTGTAGTTCGCTGATCACTCCACTTTCAATCTATGCAAGTCCTCAATGACTATTGTACATAGAATAACCTCCTCGACACTGCTCTGTACATATGTTGCCTTCCGTCTCTTAGTAACTAAGATACCGCTTCGCCTACATGTTCTATGACACCCATACGTTCTTTACTCTACCGTACCGGCAGACCCCAGATTTCTTGTGAAATTGCGAAGCGGGGATAACACCTAACTAATAATTTATTGTATGTACAGATTTCTCATGTAAAGTGTAAGCGTATCTTTTCCGTTGATACGAGTGCCTGCTGCTGGCGGTCCTCCCGGACCCCGCACGTTGCCCCCTCCTTTGTTGCGGGAAGATGCCCCTTCACCGAGACTCCTTCCCCCATGCCACTTCTGTACGGGGTTCAAAACCTCTGTGACAACGTTGTTCTTCAGCCTTACTTCTCGATGTTAGGGGCCGATTCCAGGATTGATTCCCCCGGAACGCCTCCGTTGAACACTGTTGTTTGCATCAGAGTTTGAGATGTACCACACTTTTAATAAATGGTGTTCTGGCTCTTGGGAAAACAGTTTATTCTTCTGCAACACCATGGAAGAGGCCACGAAGCATTGGTGGGATCTAGTGACGTCGGTATCCACTGTGGGCGGCGGCGTCCTGGTGGCGCTGGGGACAGGGGCAGTACTCGGCGTCGTGGCCCGGTTCTCCCTCCTCTCCAGCAGGTCCGGGGGTGCCGGGCTCTCCGTCGGCGCCC